>JAKUCV010001404.1:26094-187112 GCA_028386065.3 Turnera subulata
TGTATATGTATATTTGCTTATGGGTTTACCCGGTGGGCACTTCGGACTCACCCCTCACCTGCGGGCTTTCATCCCGTAGGTTGAGTTATTTGTGGTTCAGGTATGTTGCATTCCAGACAGGCTGCGGCGTTATCCCTTGGACAGGACTCGGATCCATTAGTTGCATCATGGGTTGCATACAGAGTCATTGTGAGTCGTTAAGTCTTCCGCTGTGCTGTTTATTTTGTCGTTGGGCCGTAGGGCCATATTGTTGTTGCTTACAGTGTTTGTGTGGGTTAAAGTCTTCCGCTGTGCATATTATTATTGATGTTGGGCCATTGGGCCGGTTTTATTATTGATGTTTGTTATTTTGGGCCGTTGGGGCCGAGTTCTTGTTGTATACACTGTATGCTGAGTCATGTTGGGTTGGGTCGTCACAGTTCCGGCACGTGTTTACTGTGTACGGTAAATACGGGTCGGGGCGTCTCAGTATAACACGCTTACTGCTCAAAGGAAACAAAATTGTATAACACGCAGGTTTTATAGCTTGGGCTTTTATTTTTTTTGGAATTCAGTGTAGGCAAAAATAATACAAATAGATTTTTTGGGTTAAAAACTTAAGAGGCTAATTCTGTTTTTTGTTCTTTTATAGGAAGCTAGTGTAGTCACCTGCCTACGGTGACTACACTACCTGCCTATGGTGACTATACTGTACATCCGCCACTGGCTACTGCACACCCTATCAACTCCTTCAAGCTCCATGGAAACAAAGAGAGCAAAGAAAACCCTCACTGAGTCAAGATCCATTTGGTTTCCAAGTAGATTGGACCAAAGATCTTTCACAACTACCATCAAATAGTAGAGAGTGCTTGGGTCTCTGAATAGAACAGGCCAATAAACACTTTGAAACTCCAGATCTGAGTTGATATTGCTCCATTTGACAAAAAAATCCTCCATGAAAGATACCCAATAATGGCATAGAAAAGTTGAAATATAACTAGAGAACCAACCAAACTAAGTAGGAAAAAAGGAAATAAGAAGAGAAAAACACTTGGGGCTTACCACCGGACAAGAAAGCACCTGCGGCAGCCCCTGGTCTGGTTTTAGTTTGGTGGAGAGGTTTTGGAGAGAGAGCGAAAAAGGTAAAAAAAATTTTCTTGTCCCTCCACTTTTTCGATTTCGCATTTGTTGTCCCTCTTCATTTTTTTCACTCATGTCGTCCCTCAACTCTTGATTTACTGGGTCACCTCGTCCTTTTTACCTGCTGTAGCAGGTTGGTAGTTGTGAAGCTAACATGTGGCAGTGGGGCCAATGTTCTACATAATTTTTTATTCTTCAGATCCTCTTTTATATTTTTTTCCATAATTTAAGCCTTAAAATCATTATTTAAATTAAATTTTTTTTAGAAAATAAATCTTAATTTTTAAATAAATAATTAATTTTTTTCTTGTTTGTTAGATTTAGAAGTCGTCCTTCCTATTTTTTGAGTTGCAACAAAAGAAAAAAAAAAGGAAGAAGGCAGGAACGACGCCGTTTGCTCCTTCTTCCCCATCAACTCCCCACCTACGACACCACCACCACCATAACTGCCACCATTGTTGCCGCCCCACACGAGCAGCGCCACCGCCAGTCTATTCTCCTCCTTGCACCGCCGCCTGTTCGTTTGCCGCCGAGGGAAGCAAACTCCGAGCTCGTCACACACCTCGCAAGGAGAACCACCGCTGCCTCACCTCACTGCAAGCAATAGGAATCACTCGCGCCGCCCTCCGCCTTGATGGGTCCATGGCGGTGAAGATTGTCAGGCTAAACCGAAGGTCGTGCTGTGGTGGTTGTTGTGTCAATTGGGGGTTGTTGTGCTAATGGATTTTGGTGGTGATTATGCTTTGATGAGTGTTGATTCGGATTTATTGGGGCAAATCCATAGTGGTCTAGTCTCGGGCTTTCAGTGGACGATGGCAGGTTGATGGTGGGTGTGGAAGGAGGTGCAGCAGTTGGGATGCTGGTGTTTTGGTGGTGGTTTTGTAAGAGGTGCAAAAGCCGGATGCGGTGGTTTTTTTTTTGATTTTGGAGAGTTTAAATAAAAAATTTTTCCAGATTAAAAAAATGGTTTTTAGAAATTAATATTTGAAAAAAATAAAAGGTTAAAAATAAATAGGTGTATTTATTTAATCAAGTAAGAATTTAAGAAATTAAGATTTATTTATTTTAAAGAATTTCAATAATAAAATTTGATTAAAGAAAGAAAAAATAATTAAGTAAAAAATTTGTGTGTGGGCCCCACTGCCACATGTCAGCTCCACAGTTATCAACCTGCTACAGCAGGTAAAAAGGACGAGGTGACCCGGTAAATCAAGAGTTGAGGGACGACATGAGTGAAAAAAACGAAGAGGGACAACAAATGCGAAATCGAAAAAGTGAAGGGACAAGAAAAAAAATTTTACCGAGCGAAAAATGGAGAGAGAGTAAGTGTGTCACAAAAAAATATGATCCAAATCGAACTGTTAGTCAGGGAAATTTACTCGATGGGAAAAAAAAATATAGATTTTTTTTTGGAAACGTTCTGAAATTTTGTATTCCTAGAAAATTTTATCTTGCGATTAGTTTCTCTGTTTTCATCAGTTGGACTGGGCATAAAAGAGTTTTGATGATTTGGGTTTTGTTTTGTGTCAAAGCAGCGAGTCCACTAGATGTGACAACTGTGCACCAACCCTTTGGCTCTTCCCCTCTCAATGCTACAGAAGTACACAACAGATAAATATTCCACTCCCATGCACCAATCCTCATATTCTAGCTTATCTCATTACCCACTTACAATAGCTGGAAATCTCCAGTTTTTTCAGATTTAAGCCACAGAACCCATTGCATTAGCAGTGGTAGGTCTTACACATTTCAACCAGTTTTTAATCTTATATCTTTTTTCCTCGTTTGATGAAACAGTATATTGTCACTCTTTAGAAAATTAGGTTTCATGGAACATTTCTTATTACTCATTTCAAAATTAGCTAGATTTAAGCCAAAGAAAAAAAAATCAATATGTAAAGAAGAATAATACATTTGATTTGGCAGACTTCCTAAACAGGTATCACTGTGCATTTCTAACATCATAGACGTCATTACTTGCTCTTCTCTGCAAGGAACTCATAGACAATATGATTAATTATAACCTTAAATAAATGTTAATCTTTTTTCTTTGAAGGAAAAAAATAATTAATCTGCTAGGATAATTCATACCCTTTTGATTTGTCGTCATGTAATATACTTTATTGGATGGTTCCGGTAAAAAATCAATTGAATTTATATCGAGAAAAACAAGATGGAATCGATGATCGAGAAGGACATGACTAATCTTCTCATCCTGCCAAATATTAGTCATTTTTATCTCACTCTTTGCCATTGACTACTCTGAAACCGGAGTAATTGCTGAACTAGGGGGGCATCGAGGGATTTAATGTTCAACCATGTTGAGTGGAAAATGCTGCACTCTAGAGTGAGAACCGAGAGAAGGGAGAAGCATCTGGCTCCCCTCCAAAACAGGGCATTGGTTCACCTGGGTCCTACAAAATCTAGCCTCATAAATTTATAAATTCATGAAAAAAATTCTAACCGTTAATCAATGGCTACATTAATATTTTATTGTTTTGACCGTAGATTTTGTCCGTCAATGATAAACTATGGATAAGAGTAGACATTTTTTTTTTTGTTCTTGACAACCAAGGCGGGCATTTTTTCAAGCTCGAGCAAACTTTTGACCAAGAAAGAAAACATAGCTCAAACGAACAAACCTACACGGTGGGTAACGAGTAACAACAACAATTTACTTCGGTCCCATATAGAGAGAACCGGGGATATGGCAGTCAGCAAGCAAGAGCAAGCCATCAGATTTTTTTTTTTAAAAAAAAATGCTATCAGATAAAAAGAATAGGAAAAAAGAAAAGAAAACAAGATTCAAATCTAGCGGCCGGCCATAAGAAGCGCACTAAAAGAAAATAATGTTAAAATGTTAGTAGTATGCTCCTCCACGTTTGCTACTCTTTTTGTGTTCATAATCAAGTCTAGACTTGGCTAAACCGGTTTCAATGACAAGTCAATATTAATCTGACTTGAAATGTCAAAGATTTAAAATTAGTTCAGTTAAACAAATTGACCAGACATAACATAAAAATTAGTAAGTCAGGTAGCGGGTTGATCCGCCAATTCGATAGGTATTTATTCATAACCTAATTATATTAGGGTCTATATACTGATTTAATACATAATTTATTTAATATTTATGGACAATATTATTAAAATTATCTAAAAATATTTTCATACAAGCTTATAAATATTATTATTACATTATGGTTTTATAATATTTTTTTATTTTATTTAGTATATGAGAAAATCTAATTTTATATCTATTGGCTTAGTTTATATAAAACTTGTGTAAAATAAACAAACTTGAAACTAATTTATCAGATTTAAGAGGTCAACCCAAACTCCGAGACGATTATAAACGAATCAATATAACATGACAGGATTATTTAATGAGTCGAGTTGGAATTGAGGAATCACAAGTTTACTTGCTCAACCCAATACGAACCAAACCCATCAACATAAATTTGCACGTTTTCTCATAAACGGTGATTAGTGATCTTTTTGGAATATATCATCAATTACAGAATTAATTTCTCACTTAGTACACAAAAATTGTTTACAAAAGCCAATAGCTACAGCAGAATCCGATTCTACTGCATGGCTGTAGGGCTTTCGCAAGGCGTAGGGGTTCTCTGATCGCCAATATTTCTCCCAGAGCAAATGATGCATTAGTACGGACAATTTTTCCATCAACCAAAGATCCAAAAGAAATTCTTGTAACAACACAAATTGCACGGTTTCTCTAGTTTTTGCAATGTTTATTACCTTTTTTTTTGTCAGAAGCATAGTGATTCTTATTTAACTCTGGATGAAATCATTACATATCAAGTGGCCTAGCGCAAGCGGTGGCATTGTCACCCAGGCAACTGGCAAACATCGATCCATCACCGCTTTTGCAACCCAATCAGCCACCATATTAGACGAACGATAAATATAATTTACAGAGCAATTTTTCATCCTGTTGATCCGGTTTCTAATTCCCAGCAATATCGTGCGTATCGCCAAGGGCGTTTCTTCCTCCTTATGCACACTCTTCCATAGGCTCAATGAGTCAGTTTCAATGTTTATTACTGGGTACATATGCTAAAAACATAGTATAATGTGTGATGTTGGCAAACATGTAGATTTATAGCTATATCTTATGGTGCATAAGGTGGATTTAGTTACATGCTGCGTATATAGTTGGAGTATAACTATTCATCGTGCTTGGTATAGCTTTGGTAAAGTAGATTTTTCCATAAATCCATCACTACAATTGTCTGGATGTCGATTGAGCTTTTGAATTTTAATTTCTTAATTAGATTGTTGTTTTCAGATCGTTCTAGATAATTTAGAAACCATGTCAGATACTCAGATTAGATTGTTTGATTTTTTATTGCGTCCTTCTTTCGAGTCATTTACTGTTACAAACAAAACCAACTATATGCAATAGTCTGATTTAACGGGCGAATCGAGTAATTTGAGTGTCAAAATTGCATGCATGGACTCAATTAAAAGTATAGCTAGAACAATCCAAAAATCACACCGTACATCTTGAATATTGGCAAAATTTCTGGCTGAGGATCAAAGGCTTTGACTAGCTAGCTATAGGTCCCTACCCTAATTAATTAACCTCAATATTTTATCATCTATATACTGGAGGTAGCTAGAGGCCTTAATTAAATGATCAATTGCCCTCAAAGTGAGGGTTCTCAGAGTAGTTCTGGGTGGCTGAAAGTGAACCTGCGAGCCTGATATGTATAGCTAAAGGCTTGGCCACATAAAGAAAGAATCCCCCATAAAACCTACAACGCTAAATAGAGGATAGGTATCAAGTCTAACTCTGATGAATCAATTATTCCCAATGGTTTTGTCTTACACTCAACGAAATATGAGGTGTATAAATCAAAGAAAAGAACATAAAGTTCGTATGGCATTGAATGAGTGTTCCTTGTCCTTCGATTCCTCTGTTTGACCAATGTATAATGTGAACTAGTTTTGTGGCCTGTGTGCTACACTGGTCTCACTTTTTATGTATAGTTTGTGCAATGATTTTTTTTATTATTGTTATAAATAAGGAATACAGTATATATAATATTTGAGATTTCTTTTCTAGACAAGAAAACGTAGTTTGAAAGCAATATTATCCTCCATATTATTGAATTTCACTATTAAAGACCTTAATTTTTTCTTAATATTTTTATATTTATTAATATTTTATTAGCTTTTTTAAAAAATTACATCTAGCTTTGCCATCAAGGAAGAATAACTAATTTCCATGAAATGAAATATGTTCAAACACAAAGAAAAAAAAATTATTGTTGATTTTGGGAGTATACCTATTTTTCACATTATTGAAATCTAGAACAGGTGTCCAGATCATACACTGAGAGAAGCAACTCCAATCGTTATAAGAGGGATACAAAATTCCCTAGCATCACTGGGGAAGCAAATAGTGTTCACAATTAAATTAACTTAAATTAGAATTCCATTTTAAAGTATTAACAATTAGTTTAAGTGCTAAGGAAAATAATCATGATTGTGTGTTAGTGATGGATCTTGAAAGAAGGGGATTCCACGCGATGGAGATGGAAGGAAGAATGTGGAAAGAAAAAGTAGCTAGAAGGGGGAAAAGGAAATGATATTAGGGAAGTTCTGTTTTTTCGGCTTGGAAAAAGTGATTAATCGAAGTCTCAAAAAACACTCTACGTCAAACTAGAACATATATATATCTGTTCAAAAAAAACTAGAACATATATATATGTAAAACCTTTTTATTTTATTTCTTTTGGTTTTACGGGCAGCGGCTATACGTCCTCTGGGGTGTTTCCTTGGAGAAAAAAAATAGAGGGCTATACTCTTCCAACAAGGGGAAAATATAACTTCTAGATCACAAAGATTGATAATCACAATGGGCTGGACATCCACCAGCATCTTTCTGTTGAGTTTACTCGTTATCCTACTTGTTTTGATTGGGTTGTTCAATTATATATTTTTTATAATATTAAGTATTTAGGTTGCTTTTCTCGTAGGGATTCCTCCAATATATATTGAATTGATTGCAGATGAAGAAATGGGATTGGTCCCAACTGATCTCACTGTCCTTGTACGCTGCCAATGAATTGATTACAGATAGAGAATTGGGATTGGTCCAAACTGATTTCATTGTCCTTGTACGATACCAATCAACATGTACGACAGCCAAAAGTGATGCTTTAGAGAAACTTCTTTTACTTGAAACCTCAACTTTTGGAGCGAATCAACGATCTCAAAACAGCATAATGCTAGCGTTAGGTTGTTTATATATATGTGTCATCTTATCATGTAGCCGTGTGACTTGGTGATGTATCGTTATGGGTGGAGACACACTATAAAGCATTTAAATAATCTATCTCTATAACTTGAGTTTTATATATAGTGCTTCCATTAATTAAGTCTCATATATGTGTCTCCTACTTGATGGTATTGGTGATTGTTGTGTTTTGATTGACTATGTATCCTAAACAAAGGATCTAATGCAAGTTAGGATGTAATAAAAAATCAGATCTTAGACCAATAAAGATGATGACACTACTAATGCGAATTACCCTGTTTCTAAAGGCTTATAATATATGGATCTACACACTGTGTGACATTCATATTCCATGACCAATTGAATGGCCAAATGAATATAGATCAAGGCTGATGAAGTGTGCATTATCAGGTTCTTATCCTACTCAATGCACACTCTTTGTGGCATTTTGGGGCTGTTTCCCAATAACCTTTTGATATCCCCATGATGATGCTTCCTTGCATATTGTTTAGCATGGGGGTTGTTAGTGAAGCCTCCCCTGTGAGGTTGAAGGCAGGGCCGTGTGTGGCATGTTTTGAAGGTGGTAATGGTTGTTGATCCCTACCTTGATGAACTACTCCTCTAGCATAGTTGTTATGCTCATCACTCCTGCCCAGGATAATTTATGTTGCTGCTTTATGCTTCCTATATTGTCTCTCTATTATGTTTTTTTTTTTTTAATTGCTAGACTATGTCTACGGTCTAGCTAGGGGTGCAAACGAGTCGAGTACTGCCAAGCTCGACTCGAACTTGTTAGTAAAAATAGCTCGGCTCGATTAAGCTCAAAACCCAACTAGAGCAATCCGAAAATATGACACAAATAAGAACTTGACACCAACCGCGGAAAAACTGAGATATAGGATTAGATGAGGATTTATATCGATCTAGACCTAGGAATCAATAGGGAGACAAGAGTCCTCGCCCAAATCAAGAATCTAAGGGAGGGGAAACTTGACCTAGCGATAGAGAGGTTGGGGGTTTGGGACTGCTTTAGGGTGAAATATCTTGAGGCTAAGGAGGGATTCGAGGACGAGATGGCCGGAGTTGGAGTCATCAACGTGACTGGTGTGGTGTTGGTCGACGTATAGAGGCGGTAGATGGCTTAGAGTTGACTGTGCGACGGGGCTGCAATTTTGCAAGTGAAAAATGCAGTAGGTTTTTCAAAATGAGTTGACATGACCTTTTCTATTTTATTTACAGCTAGTATTAATTTGGATTTGGCCATTTTGGAATTCAGCTCTTGTTGGAAAAAATTGGGTATTGGGCTAATGATGGTTAATTTAATTTGATGATATAACCGAGCTCAAATATAATAATGCTTCATTTTAAGTTTAAAACATTAACGAAAGGCCCAGCCGAAATAAAATTAATAAAAAATCTATACATCTTCCAAACTCGTTTAAGCTGGCGAGCTTAGCATGCTGAGTAATGTCAAGTTCGAGCTCGATTCGGTCGACTTAAAAGCTCGACTTGAGTTCGAGTATTCATCGAGCCGATCTCCAATAACTCGTGAATAGCTTGATTCGCTTACACCCTAGATCTAGCCTTCTAACTTGTTTTCTAAATAAAGTTTTTTTTTTTATACTAATCGTGTGTAGTTGTATTAAGTCACAAAAGAGAACTGTACAAGAACAATCATGGCCGTGGCAATTACATGAAAAAGAAGCTAATCAAAAAGAGAACCCCCGAAGATATGGAAAAAACATAAGACAAGGTTTTACAAGTGTGTAAATGAAACGCAGGAAAAAAAAAAAAAGGTTGTGGTTGGCCAATCGGTTCTCGTGTTTCAAGCCATGAATGGACCAGGATCTGGGGAAGGAGGGGCCAGGTCCCCTAAAATCCTATTAGTATCATTTATAATAGTATAAGGCTATATAAAGTTAGCATGGAAGACAAAAGGTGTCTTTGGCAAAAATTGCCAACCTCTATACCCACTTTCTTTTCCTTTTTTTCTTGTTGATATAAACACCCACTTTCTTTGGTTGCTTGACGACTCCTTGTTTCCAAAAGCGAGGCAGGCCGACATGAATTTTATATATTACAATAGCATAGTTCTAATACTAATAGCATTTGTCATGCTCTTTGAACTTTTCTTACCAAACCCACTATTTGCTCTCCATATATATCCTGGCTTTTGTGAAGGCTTCACGTACGTAAAGGTTTAGGAAAGCTTTCTGTGAGTTTCCACTTTCCAGAGGGATAACAGAATTCATACTTTCTAGTTTCTACAGCCCGAAAAGAGATAAGAATAAATTGCTTAAGGAGGGCACGAGCGATGTTCGCCCTGAAGGAAACCTATGCTTGAATGCATGTCTATGTCACACTTACCGATAATAATTTTTATTTTTAAAAAATAGCAAATAAAACTACTAGACTGATTATTATTTTTTATTGCAAATAATCCTGTAATCATTCGTATCACTTATGAGAGCTTTACATAGTTAAAATCGTTAACTTATTTGGCAGGTTTAAAAACTAAATGGAATTATCCTCTCGAACCGAATTACCGAAAGAAGAAGAGAATGAATTAAATGATCAAACATGCAGCATGCATGTCTCCATCGTTTGTTTTTTTTTTTTTTTTCTTGTCTTTGGAAACCTTTATCCTGGGATCGGGCTTCGTTTCAACGTGCTTGACATTGATGGAAGGAAGGCAAGGTGAACATTTGACAGGTTAATCCAGTTTTGTTAGATCCCTCCCCTTGGAAAGCTAGCTTACCCTCCCTAAATGATATAAGTATGGATGTGGCAATTACTTTATTTTCAATTGGATTAAAATACATGATTAGTCTTGGTATATATTATGCTGAAATGATTTGATCGGACTCCTATGCTATCCTCGATTTACTATTTTGAAATGGTCAATTTAAACCCGAGGGATTAAATCGTGAATTAGCTCACATGTTATGCTAATCCGATTGATTAGGATATTTGTGAAAGGATCCAAATAGCGTGAATGATATGATAAGGATGGATGTGGTAATTAGATTGAATAAAACGGACGAGTCTTTTACTCCATAGTTTTTTTTTTTTATCACTCAAATTTTCGGTCTTTAATTTCTTTCTCCTCTCCGGTATCGGTTCAGTGAAATCTGATCATTCATGTAATCTATCTTTTTAATAAAATCCAAAGATAAAGAAAAAGAAAGAGTGAAGAGTGAAGACTCCTTTCTTACCAAAAAAAAAAAAAAAGGAAGAGTGAAGTAATAAGAAAGAAGCCATTGTTGATGATAATTGGGTCAGTTACTGAGTTGTGAGGACTAAGCTGGATCTAAAGCCCATCAATTCATAGATAGTATGACCCAATAACCCTCTCTTTCTTTCTTTCCCATCTGATTTACAAAACTTCGTAGTTTCGGAGGCTAAAAAGAGAGTCACAGTAAGCAGCGGAGCCGCCGTTCCAGCTCTCTTTCTCACCGCGACCGGGGACTTGTGAGTTTCATCTATTTTTTTTTCTTTTTCGTATTCGTCTCATCATTTGTTGGTTAAAACTTTGGTGGGTGATTGGAACCCTGATATGTACAGGTTATTATAACATGTATCTAGACTTCAGTAGTGAGGATAGGGTTTTGTTTGTTTGGTATGTGTGTAGTATAATCTGAACTTAGGAGGAGGGAGGGATTGCTGTTGTTTGTCGTAACCTGTCCTGTGTTGTTTGACTTTACTAATTGTGCAAACTTTGCCAATGCTTTCCTCATTTCTTGGTTGTTCATTACGGACCTTGAATAAAATGGCTTGCTCTGTCTGAAATCTTATTTATCTGGTTCATTTTGTGCTGCAAGCATTTTGCTGCTGTGTTTTCTGTTCCATTTGGGATCTTTGGAATGTATTATTGGCCAGCGTTAGAATCCATTCTTACATTTTGTTGTGTTTTTTGCAGTCAGTCAGTCACTCCCTCTCAGTTTCTTTGTCAGACCAATTTCATCGGAAACAAAAAAATCGAATTGAACTTAAAAATACATATAGAAAAGATGAAGTCGGTGGTGGGAATGGTGGTGTCCAACAAGATGCGGAAATCTGTGGTTGTGGCTGTGGACAGATTGTTCCATAACAAGCTCTACAATCGATATGTGAAGCGTACCTCAAAGTTCATGGCCCATGATGAAAACAACCTCTGCAACATCGGAGATCGTGTCAGATTAGATCCCTCTAGGCCATTGAGCAAGCGCAAGCATTGGGTTGTCGCTGAAATCCTCAAGAAAGCACGTATCTATGTGCCCCCTTCTGCTAAAGATGACAATCCCTCGTTCACTACAAGTGGCACAAGTCATGTTCCACCTTCTGCAACTTCTTGAGGTTTTGGTTGATTTTGCTTTAAGTGTTTGTTATGTGTTATGTGATAATAACTATATGGAATCAATGTCAGCCATTGGTTTTAGAACTTTTGTATATCTGGGGAGGATGATAACATTTTCAGTGTTAATCAGGCTACTGTAGTATGAGATCAATTATCTTTGACTATTGGTTGTCTGATCGCTGGTATTAGCCTGGCTCCAGTATGATGTCATAATGTTAGATAGGTTATGATTCATGTTCAAATACTGTCTGTTCTGTTTATCTCGCGTTAAATGTCACCTTATTTCTTCTTTGATGCCTCAATAGGATTCTGGTTTCTGTGTGGAGTGTAGCATCTCAGTACAGTCAAGTTGTGGCAGCTTTGGTGGCTTTTTACTGTGCTACATTTTTCTGATATATTGATAGGTCCTCTGGTCTTCTTTGGGTAAAATGCAGTTTCGCAGAATCAATGAATCATTCTCCAACTGCAGGTTATGATATCCGCAATTGCTGATTGATACCAGGTGTTGCTTATATTGTATACTTCTTCAATACTGCATTCACTATTCCTTCCATTTTGTTGGAGAAAGTAGTCAGAGTATCGGCCCTGTGATCCCTTAATACTTCACAGTTGCCGCTGCTATTATAGTTAGTAAAAGTTTCTCTGTCCACGTTAATCTTGAATGTACTCTCAGGTGGATGTTTCTATTGGCTCAAGTGAGGAGGTATCCTGACGGTTAGAGCTTTGCTCTAATCTTTTTGAAACTGCTCACAGACATAGCAGTCTCTACACTTGTCCTTTGTCCATTTCTCACTCTTGAAGGTGTGGCCAGGATGGTTAATTCTTCATCCTGCTTTTGATTGAATACCAATATCCATGCCTTATTCATGATAGGAACTTCCTAGGAGATCGAACTGCAGCTTGTCCATCGCTTTAATGCCTCTGTACAAAATAATATAGCATAGATGCTGGTCTCCAGTGTACTATTGTAGCTGCAAGTACCATCTGTAAAGATTTTTTGCCCCGGTCCTGTAACGTCAAGAGAGTACCATGGGCTAACCTCTTGCTAGAATTTCGACTTTGTTCAGCACGAAGTCTCCTAACCCATTCTGATCATTAGTTAGCTTTAGAGAATAAGAAACAGTAGGCAGACATATTAGCATCTATTTTTGACAGAATCACAACTGTCATATTATCTTCTTCTCTCCAAGAATCCTATTCGGCAACTATCATAGTCGCCTTTGAGATATAAGCGTCAGGCCAGAGTACACATTCCCAACGTGTTCTAATAGAAAAGAGGGAACATACGATCAGGCCCAATGCTTTATTTGGGTGCATCTATGCTAGAGCCTTTGGAAGTTCCTCCAGAGAAAACTGGACTATCAAGTCCTCCTCCAACTCTGACTTAACTACTATTAAGGAAATCCACTTCCTATTTAGTTACTGTTACTCCTGCGTTTTTGGAACTGAATAGGTTACTTATATCACCTACATGGGTCCAGAATACCGGTGTCTATTTTCAGTATTTCTCAAGTGATTCATTTTGGAACTGAATAGGTTACTTATATCACCTACATGGGTCCAGAAAACCGGTGTCTATTTTCAGTAGTTCTCAAGTGATTCCAGCACTGAGTAGCCAATTAACAAAGATCTGTAAAGTGTTAAGAGTAATAAGGACCAAAACCAGTCTTGAGGCCTCGAGGCCTCGACTGTCGGTCTAATAATAGAGTCATAATGACCACACGGTCGCGGTGTTTGAATCCTTAGGCTTCTCTCCTTGTTGAATTAAAAAGCACAAAGTATAGATGGGCAAGCATGATTTTGGTTGATATCTGATCTGAGTTAAGGTAATTTGTGAATTAAAAGACTCATGACAAGGTAACCCAAGCATGTAATCTTCTATATTATTGTTTAATTTGCCACTGGATTGAGCAATCTTACTAGAAATAGCAGGAAGATTTTAGTTTAAAATTTATGCGCTTTCCCTAGACAAAGTTTTTTCTTAGTGTCGAAGTGCTACTTATTCATTTAACAAACCATACTGGTAATACCTGTAGAAGAAGTATGTGCAAGGAAGTTAATTACTTGATTTCATTTGCAATACGGAGTGGATTGAAAACAAATTGAAAAAAAAAAAGAAAGCGAAACACAGGTTTAGATGATTCCAAAACCATATACAATCATCTTACAATTTGATAAACGAGCTAGCCAGAGCTATAGCTCTTATTAAGTGTTTTTTACATATGCAGAAGCTTGTGAATATATAAAGGCAGATACTTATAAAAGCTACAAAAAGAAAATATAAAGGCAGATACTAAAAGAACTATAGAAGAACAGGTAGCCATGTTTATGCTCTCTTAATGAAACCCCATCTGGGAATGATGCAACGGAAACCAGTAGGGAGTCTAGGACTAGGTGCTTCCAAGCCCAACCCAGATGATGATGGTGATGAAGCCACTGGCAACACCTCCGCTCTTCTCCCTGTCCTCCAAACAGCTTTCACAACAGATCTTCGGTCTACATATCCCAGCACTGTAATCTTGTTTGATGTGCTATCTATTTGCACACATGTCACCCCTGTCATTCATTTCACTAGCTCACAAATTAATTAAGATGTCAATGCAAATCCTTCTAATGAACATTAAATCACTGTTAATTGAAAAAATACCTTTGATCCTGCACAGGTTTTTGCGCACTGCTTTCTCACAGGCCTTGCAGTGCAGGCGGACTCTCAGCTCCACAACCTGTTAATTACAACATTTTGTTAGAACTGGGCTTAATTGCATGGCTATATGTGCAAGGAAAATGGACTACCTCCATGTCCACGACACTGGGGTGCATGAGACACCATTCAGTTCTTCTGACCCTAACATTCTTCCTTTAAATATGGTACAGGAATGATGGGGGAGGAAAAAAGGAAGAAAAGAATCCACAACATAAATTAGGAGGTTTAGTAAGATGAATAGAACAATATAGAAATGGGTGAGTGCAATACACGCTAAGGAAAGTGACCCAAATGATGGTTGGCTTGGCTTCATCATCATGGCTGATTATTGCACAGCAACATGCCCGCCTGTGGCCATTCCCACTCTTCAAACAAAGCTACTTCTTGCCCAAAACTATCATATATACTACCGAGGTTAAGTTCTTGATCTCCACACCCAACAAAATGTATTTACAGCCTTCAAACATTTCTAGGGATTTAGATTCTTATGTTTAGCCGAAATTTTGATTAGCCCATCATTTTGTCACCACACAACTGTTGGATTAGTTAATTAACTCTTTTTTTTTTTTCAGTTGCATTACCCTCTTTTTTAGCGTAAGTTCCTCCAGAATAAATCTTAATCTAACACAGTGGCAGCATTTCTTGGCACAGTCCAAGGCATCTTTAGTTCGATCCAACTTGCGGGTGGGGTGGAGTTTGGGTATATACTATAACATAAAAAAATTGGAGGTTGAAAAATTTAAGTTATTTCCAAGATACTTTGTATTTTATATATAAAAAAAAGTAAAACCTGGGGATGAAGGGGAATGATGGTCAGTGTGCTTTAGGTTTTTTTTTTTTTTTCCGAAAGAAAATATTTTCATTGATGATCAAAGAAGTACAAACTAAGAAGATAACAACTATCGAAAGAAAAATTAAGCATAGTACATATAGGCAAATGTAAAATGAAGCATGAAAGGAGAGGATAGAACATGTAAATAGAGTAAACAATATCATGCTCAGCTCCACATCCTTTTTCTGGATCTTTTGGGACGAAAAACTGGTTAATACTAGTATCGTTTCGATTTCTTGAAAAGAAACCATGACTTTTCTAAAACACAGACGCAAAGCCTCAGACGACCATCCCTATTGCCCTTGGCAGCGACGGCATCGTCATCATCATCGTCGCCACTATCGTAACCAGCACCAGCACCAGCTCCGTCACCGTCACTAGCACCAGAGCCGTCGCCGTCTCCAACACCAGCGTCGTCGTCAATGTTGTCCACCACGATCATCTTCTCCAACCAGGGAGACTTAGAACTCAATAACCCGGAAAATCAATTGATCCCCAGCTAAACAAGGCACACAAGGGTATAACTCAATTTACTTATCAACTCCAATCAAAGAATAACTCTCCAACCTAATCAATTTCTTAGAAAAATTGGAGGAAGAAAGAAACCGTGGGGTTTGGGCTTATGACGAAATAATAAAGATAGATGAGAGGGTTTCGATCTTGAGCTTGAAGACGATTATGATGCTTATTGTATGGATAAAAACATGAAAAATGAAAAAGATGAAGAAGGAAGAAGAAGGTGAATAGTGCTTAGGTTGAGAGCATTTCCAAATTTTGAAAACTAGCCGTTGGTCTTTTTAGAAACTACTAACCTATAGCTTAGTGTACTTTAAGTTTGCGACATTAAACTAAAGCTAACATGAATAAACCTTGTAAATAACCAGAATAAAAGGAATTCCATATTTCATTTTAATATGGCATTCCTATTCCTGAAATCCTATTCCATTTTCCAAACATAGTCTTAACCTTGTAAATAACCAGAATAAAAGGAATTCCATATTTCATTTTAATATGGCATTCCTATTCCTGAAATCCTATTCCATTTTCCAAACATAGTCTTAACCTTGTAAATAACCAGAATAAAAGGAATTCCATATTTCATTTTAATATGGCATTCCTATTCCTGAAATCCTATTCCATTTTCCAAACATAGTCTTAAAGTCCTGAGTGGATTAGATTTTTTTTTTTGTCCCCGTTTGGATGGCAGATATCCTTTGTGGCCTCGCCTTTTTCCTTGACAAAAGGTCCAAGGAATTGGGCTTTAAGTCTTAGACTTTAGATCCATTTTGAAACCCGGGTCCAGACACCATGGACTCAACTTTTTCCTTTCCGTTATACTCCGTCAATGTTTTTATTTTTTTTTTTCTTTCTTTTCTACTTCTCCTTTCACACCTCCCCACACACAGTCCCTCTCCTTTTCACGTGACACAAAACTAGCAGCCACTACCCACCACCAAATCCGGTTGATTCCGGCCAAGCTGGCCAGCAGGAAGACGTCACTGGCCACCTCCTCTCCTGAGGCTCTCCTTTTCTTCTCACGCACTCTACTACGCTTCCTGTTCCCCTCCTCCTCCGCTTCCTTCCGTGTTACCATTGTCTGCCTCGCAGCTTTAGATTTTACTTTGGGATTGATTGGTTTTGTGTTGGTGACTATGGAGTGCGTGGTGCAGGGGATTATAGAGACACAGGTCAGCTCTCTCTCCAGACTCCCGCAATTTCAAAACCCTCACCCTAATCCTTCCTTCTTTTATTGTTTTAACAACAGTTGTTGCCTTTTTTTAAGTGGGGGGTGATTAGGAGACGCTGATTTTCTCCACGGAATGTAATGTTAATGCAACTTCTAACAGAATTTAGATTCTAATATGCAGCTTAGCTTCGCTTAGCTTGATTTGATTCACCGTAAGAGTGATCTTGTTTGGTTCACTCACTAGGTAGTTTGGGAGCGAGGTGCTGTATGTATGTGGTGCAGAATCAGTCAGTATTTCTGCTTATCATTCGTCTCTTTTATGTTTGATTGATTCCTAGTTCACATTTGCAGCATGTTGAGGCCCTTGAGATTCTTCTTCAGGGTCTTTGTGGTGTTCATAGAGAACGCATAAGGATCCACGAATTATGCCTTAAAAGTGGCCCAAATCTTGGTAACTATAATAAACTTACTACTTTCCCAGACTTCTTCTTTCTATTACTCTATATAAACCTTATCCGTATGTAAAGCTTCCATGACTCTTTTATTTTGTTGGAAACTCAGTAGTAAGTGTTTCTGAGCCTTTTCTCTTGTAATGATGCAACTGTCTCTTCCCTTTGATTTTGCTCTCAATTTAATTTTGTTGGCTATCTCAACTTTGTAGCCCCTTCCTCTGCCTTTTCCTTTATCTTTGCACACCATTTCAAATGATGAATTGTCCTTGGAATCTTTAATGTACAAAAAAGAGCTTGTCATTCTCATACAGTCTACTCTATTTCTCTGTCTCGCTAACATAAAAGAAAAAGTGAGCTTATGAATCCAAAAGTTATTATTTTTTTTATTTGTTGGAACTTGAAGTTAATCAGCATGTAATAACTATCCAGGCATCTTTTGACTTGGATGTTTATGTTAACCCAATAACCTCGGAATGTAATTGTTTTTCTGTGGAAGAATCTCTCTGGTTAACATGGAAATCAATACTATTCCAGGACTTGTCACTTCGGAGGTTCGCCTGTTGTGTGATCTTGAGCAACCAGAGCCGACATGGTAATTTTGGTTTGCATGGTTTGGATTGTGTATGCATTTTTTTCTTCTTGTATATAAATGTGATAGCTTTCTCTGCTGTTAGGACTGTTAAACATGTTGGGGGTGCAATAAGGGGAGCAGGAGCTGAGCAAATCTCTGTTCTTGTTCGGAGTATGGTGGAAAGCAAAGCTAGCAAGAATGTGCTTCGTTTATTTTATGCACTGGGCTACAAATTGGACCATGAATTGCTGAGAGTAGGATTTGCCTTCCATTTCCAAAGGGGTGCTCGGATTAGTGTTGCAGTGTCGTCTGTTAATAAGATGCTGAAACTGCATGCAACAGATGAGGCTGTGCCAGTAACACCTGGAATACAACTAGTTGAAGTGACAGCTCCTGCTGTGTCTGAAAACTATGCCGAAGTTGCAGCTGCAGTGTCATCCTTTTGTGAATATCTTGCACCGTAAGCTTTACATCCTCCTAGATGCATTGTTGGACATTAACAGATATGATCCAGTGAAATATGAATGGCAAGGTTTCATGTGTTTTATGCTGGAAACTAACCCTAATGGTGCAAGTTTGAATCATCCATTGTGTTGTGGATCTCAGAATTTCATGCTTGCTAATGATAAGTATATGACAGGATTTCCATTTTACTAAATGGGGATTCTGTGGTCAATTTCGGGTTGTATAGGTTCTGTCTAGATGGATCATTAGAGCCAACATGGTGCACCAAATGTAAAGAAGTTCTGTTTATTACATGGAAGAGGAAATGAAAGTAGAATATAATGAAGGTTGACCTTAAATTGATTTTTGGTGCCTCTGTACTTACACTTAGTGCTTGTTTGTGATACTTGTTTTGCAGGCTACTTCACTTGTCAAAACCTGGTGTTTCAACAGGGGTTGTTCCTACTGCTGCTGCTGCAGCTGCATCTCTTATGTCGGATGGCGGTGGTACAACCTTGTAGCTAACTTGTAGAATCCCGTGATGTAAGAAAAAGAATAGGTGATCTTTTGTGACGAGAGCAATTTGAAGTGCTTATGGAACGGAGAATGGAGCATGTTTTTCTGATTACCAGACCTTGTGAAGCCTCTTTTTTAATGCAGAAAAAAGGACTCCAGCTGCTCTTGTAATGTGGACCCAAACTTGCAATGTGCGACTGATAGGGGGAATGCTTGGGCGTTCCACCTTTTGTGGTGCCGGCACTTTTGAGGCGGATGCATCTTAGAATATTCTCTTAATTAATGGTCCTATGTGAGATGGGTTAGTAGTAATGCTGCAAGCCCAACCAAGTGGTCTTGCACAATAGTATCGGTAGCGTCTGTATCTAAAATTGCTGCTTATGTATTTTCTCGGCTAATAAATAGTGTAAGGATATGAACTCACTCAACGACCCATTGTTGTAGATGTGCTATATACACCATTATGGAAGACTTGAACCCATTGGATTAGGCATGGGATTACCAATTAGATTGCTCGCTGGTATAGATGGTCCATGGTATCTTGTTACAATTATGTTTTTCTCTAAGCTTAATTAAACCCTTTAAAAATTTTCTTTTTTGTGGTTCAGAAAGGAAATCATCCGTTTACTGCAAATCATTAGAAATCAATTAATTTTAAAAAATGTGTATTATTTAATTAAATACCTTTTATAGTTAGTTTTATATTTATTTATAATCATTATTCATACACCATTTTCCTATTTTCTCATTTATTTTATAATTATAACATTTACTTTGTATAGGTTAAAATTTCTTAAACATTTTTCATCTTTTTACAAAATTTAAATAATTTTTTTATATTCTATTTCTTTACTTTTTAACTAAACTTATTATTTATTTATTTATTTAACTTGTAAATCTTTTATTTTAATAGTTAATGTAGTATAGCAATTTTTTTATCAACTTTAAGTTAGCGATATTTTAAAAAAATTTCTTATTTTTTTTGGCTCCCCATTCGGTATCCGGAGCTTTGCCCCTACTAATCCAGATCCGACCCGCGTCGCGCATCTGGGTGTGGTGGGTGAGTCTCTCAATGGGAATTGTCTGCATACACGAGGACTCGAACAATTTATTGTTATTTTACTTATAAATCTTATTCATTCTTTAAATATTTTTACATGTGAATTCTATTTGTGTAAAATGATTATGATAATACAATATTTATTTTCTAATTTAAAAGAATTATGAGGATAAATAATCTGTTCTTTTGCATCGTCTTCCTATATGTAAATTTAAAATGTCTATAATTATTCCCTATAACTTTATTTTATAACTCAGTCATATATTATTTTGGCTTGTAACCTTCATGTTTTATATTAATAATTTGAAAATTTTATAGGCATTAGATTTTAACAAAATTTATATTAATTTTCTATTCCTTCTATTTCTTTTTTATATTTTTAAAAAAATTATTATAATTTGAGTGAAATATTTATTTTTAATTTTAAAAATCATCATAAGATAACTATTCATTTTTATATTTAATCATCTTTTTAAAAACCTTCACTACAGATTTTAGATTTGTTGATAATTATTTCTATTTTTTTAATGCCCTCGTCATTGTTATTTATACATTACCTGCTCTAAAAAACCAATGAAGGATTTGGGTTAGTCCTTAACTTGTTAAATAGAACTTGGATGCAAAAATATATAATTAATGATTTCTTTTTTACAATGAGACTAAAAGGGCATGTATGTCCATCTGTATAAATTAAAAATTGAGTCGAGTTGCTTTCTTTTGCTAAACTATCCGCATGGTCCATGTCCCTATTGCACAACACTGAAACGTCACCAAGTTAGATGCAAGATATTCAATATTTATGATAGTAGATGTGTAAAGAGCCGGTTGGATCGGTTGTTGTTTAAAACCTATATTGATTATAAAGACAAGAATAAATTTTTTTATAATAAGAAGAATCTTAATTTTCAATATATTTATACTATAGAGATAGATTACTGATATTTATTGATTTCGTGTGGTTTAGGAGACTATTATGATAAAATTTTATACTAAAAGGAAGAGTTATTATGGGATACTACATCCTTCTCATTTTTTAATTTTTTTAATTTGGCATGTTTTTTATGATAAAATTCTATAGTAAAAGAGTTATTACATATCATTCATTAGTGTATGACATATTATTCATTATATTTGTTATTATCAATATTAGGTAAGGGGTATTTATATCTTTTAATTTCACGTGTTTGTCAATATTAAGCAGGATATTTATGTCTTTCCATGTCATGTGTTTTTCAATATTAAGTAGAGGTATTTATGTCTTTCAATTTCATTATATTTATTATTATCAATATTAAGTAAGGATATTTATGTCTTTCAATTTATTATATTTGTTATTATCAACATTAAGTATGAGTATTTATGTCTTTCAACTTCACGTGTTTTTCAATATTAACTTGATTGAAAAACTTCACACCAATATGGCCTTAAAAGCATGATAATGATGATGGAATAATGAAACACCCGTGTCCCAATTTATTAATATGAGTTATAAATTAATTATAGATTGACCAAATTGCCCTTATCATTCCCGGGACACCCGTATCCCAAATTATTCATTAAAGAATATACATCTTGTGAAGTGACCAAATTGCCCTTCTACCCGGGATACATTATCAACGACATAATCAATGAACAATTGTACAACAAATTACACAACAATGAGTATGCAGCGGAAGACTAAACATAAATAACATGTGTGCAGTGAACTCTATGGATCCGACCCGAGGAGAGGAAAGCACCGCCAACTGCTGATATGCTCTTCTGATCGACGATCAGCTAGCCTGTAATAAACTGTGAGGGGGTGAGACCAACCACTGTCTCACTGCAGACAAATAAACCAATAATATACAAAACAAATCAACTACAAATACACCGGCATCAAACAACAACAACCTCAATACACAGAGCAAGACATCATCAGATTACATACCACCACTTGTCATCACTTATATTATTATCTTTGTTATTAAGGTTCAGTATTTTATTAGGGCCCTCTACTGTGTGCGTCGAGCTCGGTCCCGTCTCATGAGACAACCAGGCATAAGCCCAAATAAACCAGGCACGAAGCCCAAATAAACCAGGCACGAAGCCCAAACATATCCAGAGAGAGAGAGAGAGACAGAGAGAAAGAGGGAGGTAGAAAGGGGGAGATAGAAAGAGGGAGGTAGAATCGGCCATCACAGGCCCACATGCAAACCCGCATGCCATCTCGAGGGGTATTACTTCCCGCTCGAACCAACCGGTCAACAGCCCCACAGTAGACTTTATTACAATTCGTTATTCTCATTTATTCTTTAAGAGTTGTACCATACGTTATGATTCAACAGTGTTGTGTGGAATTTAATATCTTATTTTCAAGTCCGGGCCTCCAGCCTACAGTCCACCACACAAACACAAATCCATAAATCATGTTATTTAGCATAACAAACAAACATGCTCAACTGGCATATCATATTACACCGGCATACAATTCACTTAATCAGGCATACCGCATCAAAGATATCATCAATATATACACTTTGCATTTAACAACATCAGCACATCAAGCAAGCATGCATACAGCATTCAAGACCAACAATTGATACCACTTTATATACCAAACAATTAACCGAGCATTGTAGACAGTAATGCATACAAAGGTTTATAAGTCCTCACCTGGCCATAATAATTTGCCTTGAAAGAAAATCCGGTACACAGCCTTGCCTCGACAAGCCCTATATATAAACACAACATGATCACTTACATGACCAGCATAGAACATAAACTCAAGCAAACAACAATCACAGCCTTATATCGATTTAAGAGACTAGTTAAATGCGTTGAATCCTTACCTAGAAACAGAAAAAGAAGACCCAAGCCTTGAAGCCTCTGCCCGGAAAGAAATCTGCCTCCGGTACACCCAACACCACCAGCAATGAACCATACCGCATAAACACACCATCGACCCGCCGTCACAAACCCGTATCCACCATTAACAGCCACGACTCACACCCGCTCAAAGCCCGGCCACCACGGCTAGCAGCAGAGCCAAACCGGACCACCAACAACACAAGACGACCACCAACAACACAAGACGACCACCATCCAGAGCGCGTCCGACAGCCACACCCAGAAAAACCAACTCAACCCGATCCACCACCATCAACAAACAACACAGCCACCACACACAAACGCACACACCCGACACCGCGACAACCCACAACAAAACGACATCAGCACCAGGTGGGGAGGAAGAAGAAGGGAAGAAAAATAAGGAAGAAGAAGAGTCGTCGGGGACTTACCGAGCATCGACAACGGCAGCTAAGGCACCTTCGTCGAATCCCTGCTCGATTCAACCCGGACAGAGCCCACAAGACCTCATCACGATCTGCTCCACAGCCCGGCGTCGCAGGCGGCGACGACGTCCCTCGAGTCCTCCTTGTCTTCATCACCCCAAGCCCTTCCCCTGGTCGCTCCTCACCGTGTCAAGCAAGAACTCCATGGTGGCGGCGTCGTGTTTGGAGGAGGAAGAACATGATGGTGGTGACGGCGAAAAGCAAAGGTGATGGCGGCATGTATGTGAGTTGTGGAGAAGAAAAGGCAATAGCGAGAGAGGGAGAGAAGGCATCGAGGAGAAGAAATCGTGGCGATGGGTGAGGCGGCCGGAGAGAAAAAAAAGCGAGAGAGAGGATAAGAAAGAAAGAAAAGAAGAGAAAAGAGGGAAGTAGGGAAAAGAAGAGAAGGGAAGAGTGTTTAGGGTTTGGCCGGCTCAGTCCCGAAACGACGTCGTTTCGGACTGAGGCGCAGTCAACCCTCGCCAGTCAACACGTTTTTTTTTTAAATCAAAACGACGTAGTTTTAACCCAAACTACTATAAACTCCGCGTCAAGCCCCGAGACACAATCACTCCAACAAAACCCGAACCAAGGACAAATTCCGACTTGAATATTTATATTTCCAAGGAAAAATAAATTAATTTCCTTAACCTGAATACCGAAAATTTTGCAAGGGTAAAATTGGAATTAAATACCGAAAATTTTGAAAATTCCGAAAAAGTCAATTAACGAAATTCAGGGCGTTACAGTTCTACCCCACTTAACAAAATTTCATCCTCGAAATTTGTAGAAAAAGACAAGTAACCAAGTTCTTAACTGACACAAACAAGTGTCACCCAGTATTTAAACACCGTTGGCCAAAACTACCAAGTAAAACCATCACGACCATCCATCAATTTCCAAGCAGGAACTCCGAAATACCAAGTCAACATCGACTTAGCCAAACATGATCAAAAGCATAAGATCAAAGTACTAACCCAAGACTATTCCCGAACATCATCAACATCAACAATACCATAGTCCATAAAACATTTCAATTATCATCACTTAACCGAATATATTCAATCCTTTAAACCATTAAGCATATCCTCAAATAACTGGACCCAAAATTGTTACTTAAGTGACTTGATCATCACTCCCGATGTGAATACCTCAAGACCAAAAATCCATAATCTATTTAATGTTTCGAACCTCAAAGTATTTCCTTTTTCACACATCGACTCAGCCAAAATCGTATCTATCCCAGATCATACCTTAGACACTAGGAACGAATCATCACCAAAATATCATATTTATAATTCTAAAACTTAAACTCCTCAAGACCCAAAACATCCTTTCATAGCTCATGCTCACAATTCTATTCCTCAAATCATTTCTAGCACAAACACCAAAGTTTTCTAACAAAGAAATTAAAATATCACTGTATCTCTCAACATATAATTAATAACTTAGCAATTGAATCACAATACCCGAGATCAGCTCAAAATCAAACCCTCAATATGAACATACTACCAGCATCCTCATTTAGCACGTGGATTATAACCCCAACCAAGATCCATGATCAAAACCTTTTTATCATAATCACCATTAATATCCCCAAACTCATCAAAGTTATGTACCTCAAGTATCATTAAAAGATTCTTCCCCAAAATATACCATTAGATCAACCTCAAATTCTTTAAGCATAATTGACAAATAACTCTCCAAATATACCATTAAATCAAACTCAAATTTTATCAACAATTATCAGCTCGAACTCCAAACAAAATTTAACCATATAATAATTCACCAGTAAATTCAAGTCCTTAAACTCAGATAATCAACCACAAATACCATGATCATCAAGATTACAGGAATCATATCCGTAGGCATCATGTCAGATCATCTTCTAACAGATGCAACATCCAACTACAAACCGATGGTTCTTACTAGTATTGGCCAGTTCCTTTTCAGGAACTATCAAACATGTTGCCAAGGAAAATCCCTTCCAGCGACAACACAGGAAAAAGCATCAACGGTGTCCTCACACCGACACAAAAGCTTAAGTAAAGACTCAAGAGTCTCCACCGACTCCGATTAAGCAGTGGATATTCCACAAAGTAAGTCTTACAATAGCCTAAGCTGTAAAGATAAACATCTCATTTCAATGACAATACCGGGTCGCTCCGACCCACAGCAGGTGCGTGTCCTCCACCGGATCCATAGTACGACTCACTACATGAATGCATATGACAATGCAATAGACGACCCAAAAGGAGCAGACTTATGCAAGGGTAAAATTGGAATTAAATACCGAAAATTTTGAAAATTCCGAAAAAGTCAATTAACGAAATTCGGGGCGTTACAAATAATCATTGGAATGAAGAGTGCAATATATAGAAGATTTGTCGCCAAAGATGCCATATCTCTTATGAAGTAGTTACATGTTCAGAAAGAGCTTGATCAAATTTTGCAACATGGAATATGTCAAAGGGAATTATAACATTTGCTACTGAAGAGAAGAGAGCTAAGAGATAAATCAAGTGCAAATCAAGATGCAACTATTATGTGACTCAGCCAAACATATTTGAAGATGCTCAACATTGAAGCACTCCTTGATGAGATTACGAATGTGAAGAAGGACTTAATGGTTTCCAATAGAAAACTTGAAGGGGTGATGCAAATGCAAAAAGAGCATGGACATATTGTTGGCTAAGGTCAGAGATTGTTCTTACTATCATCTACCACCTATTGCCACTCCACAAGAAGAAGAATCTATTATCAATTAAACTGAGTTTGACTCCTTCTCTTCTATTGCTCTTTAGGTTCATGCATTCCTATATCATATACATATTTTAATTGCTTGTTTGGATTTTACATTATTTTTCATGGGTATGTGATGCGTAAAATCAGCAAGTGCACAGATCGATGTAGCACACAAGGTCGTATCCACAAAGACTAGGCAAAATAATTAATCAACAGACTCACTCCATTAGGCAGAAAATAATAAAAGAAATATCGATTTTGAGATTGTGAATCGAAATTGAATTCAACAGTAAAGAAAATTCAAATAAACTGAGAATTATATGAGAAGATCAGATTATAGAAGGTCTAGATCAATTGGGGTTCACTACTCTATCCTTTTATGCCCTAATTATCCTCCAGATTCTACTAACAGGGTGACTCTGTTCCGTGACCGCGAACGGGGTGACACTATTTGTTAAATATCTACAGCTTTCTATTCATTTTCTTAATGGGTAGCAACCTAGGGTGAAATTATCGACTTTTGGAGGTATAACTTTGTCTCAGAGGTCAATCTTACCACTGTCGTGGGTCAAACCTATTCCTAAGAGCAATGATGTTTCGTATTGTTACTAATTCCACAATAACCCTAATGCCTTTCAGCACCTAGATTAAGGATGATCTATGATTTTCCAGAATTAAACATCTCCTGTCGGTACTTAGCTTAACTCCTAAAACAAGTATAAAGGTGATCAGGCTTCAAACTTGGATTAAGCACACATAAATCAATCAAGAAATCCAATAAAAAAAAACTACTAGAGGGATAATTAAACCATAAAAAGAGTTGAGTAGCTACATCCCTCCTGATCTAGAAAAGAGGATTAGTTCATAGTAAATCAGTAAACAAGCATGGAGGATTTGTTCATCATATAAACAAAAAAATAGGACAAAAGTAAGAAATCGACTAGAGTGCTCTTCTTCTTCTTGCTGCTGCTGTCGACACAAAAATCCAGAGAAAGAAAAGTGTCCAAAGTTCTGTCGATGCTCCCTTTTTGTTATTCCTAAACCCTAGCTTTTAATTCCTACAATCTAGCTAAGACAACTACAAAGTAGGAATTAATGTATCCTAGGAGTTCTTCTTCTTTTTAGGCGCAGCAAAGGCTTCTTTTATTTCCTTTAGGAGCAGCAGCAAGTCGGTGGTGCCACATATTATTTGGCCCACAAATAAACCCCTTTGTCGCTGGAACTATAATGCATCAGGTTCTGGTCCGCGGAAGTCAACAGTGTGACACCGTTGAAAACTGATCGTTAAGAAATCTTCATGAATTGGCTCCAAACTTTTCAGAATCCTTCAAAAGGCTCCAAATCTTCAAGAATCAAGCCAATTTGCAACAAAAGGTACCTGAAAGCGTAAACTAATAAGTGGAAGTGAAACTAGTGGAAAACAAGCTAAAAACTGCAAATAACGAGCATGATCTTAACTAAATGCTTGGCCAAAGGGGTATTTTATGCTCCAAAATAGTACATGATATGCACACATATTAGTATGTTGTGTTGATTGTTGTATTTTTTGAATACTAGGCTACATGTTTTGTTATCTATGGTAATGTGCTAATTGGTTTTATTCATGTAAAATAGGACAAATACCATTGATGAGCTTTTGAGCTCTTATAGTTGATGCTTTTAGAAATCATTATAGAGTCACTATCACTGCATCATATTATCATGACTCTCTGATTTATTACTTATATTATTGTTGATGTTACATATTCATATATGCTTGTTGATTGATACTTTGAGTTGATATTTGGCACGATTGATGCCAAAATGTGAGTATTTCCACTTTGTGGAGTTATTAACATCTTTATGTAGGAACTTTGATCGTTCTCTTGTAGTCTCACTTCAGATTTATCTTATACAGATAAGATCAATTTTGAGCTCTAAATTTTATAACTCTGAAGATGTTTATCATGCTAGTCGCTCTAGGTGTTAATGCATTTTTGTTGCAGGACTATATCTATCCTTTTGTGTTGCGATTTGGCCTGAGTAGTGTAAAAAGGAATACAATCAATCTCACATTAGTTGTTAACGTTTCTATTGACCATGCTTTCTTTTGTTGATTTTTTTTTGGAATATAGTGTCTTGATCTATTATAATTTGGCTTCTCTTAGTAATTCACACTTGGTCATATTTGCTTTTTGAGATGCCAAAAGGGGGAGAAATAGTGTTGCGTGATTGAAAATACTTGCATACTTATATGACATAGTTGAATCATGCATAAGTGTCATATGTCTACATATATTAGTTGTCAAACATTTTTGCCCTAAGCTAAAAAAGTTTTCCACATCTCGATAAAAATTGTCTTTCATCTTTCTATGAGAAGTTCTTATATTGCAAAAATATTTTAGATAGGGGGAACATACATTAAGGGGGAGCATTTTTGCAAAACTAATTTCAAAAGTTACTGTCTTTTTACACAAAGTTTCTCATCATAAAAAAAGGGGAGATTGTTGGCCTAAGGTCGGATTAGCATGTGCTTTGTGTTATTTTCTATAATATTGATTAAATATGCTAAGTGAGGATTTTGATTATATGTGGATCAGTGTTTGATTTGCTTAAACATATTAATCCTTCTTATGCCTTAGCCATGTTTTGATGCTAACAAACTTAAAGAAATCAGATTTGAATTTTATATTTACTTATTCTTAAGCATGCATGTGAACCTTGGTCTTTGTGTGTAGTGGTGGTAAAATATCACTTTCATATGGGTTGGCTTTCTTATTCTTTATGCTTTATCTAATAACCTATTCAAGCGGACAAAAACCTACTATTCTATATATTACTAAACTCTACAGGTTGTATTCAAAGTGCTGCAGCTCACTTTCACCAAGATTGAAGATTGTGTTAGTGGGAATGATGGGTCGCTTTCAACAACAAGCTCCCATGCCACTCATATTTGTTTAATCCCTATGGGGATTAGTCAAGGAACCTAGTACACTAACATTTTTAGATTCTGAATCAATGATAAAAGCTACCTTAAACAAATCAAATGTCAGTTGGATTCAAACTTCCTAAGTCCAATCTAGGACTATGCTAAACAATGACATCAATGACAAGAAGCTGCTGACTAGTGTGTCTCGTGCCAGAACATGAAAGGGACAACAAGGAAGAAGAATGTTGACACTTTGGCATCTCGGAAAACAAAACATCTGGATGGAAAATGACATGTAACGGATCGATTTAAATTGACACCATCCACCTTGTCTCTATATAAGGAAGACTAATTGATGAAGAATGGCAGAGCTGCCAATGTAGAAAGAAGTGAGAAATTAGCAGCAGCTCTCCTCCTAAGCTTGATAGTGTTCAAAGATCCTTCCTTGTGCATTACTTGTAAATCTCTTGAGTGAGTCACTCATGAAGATATCTTGAGAGAAGATTACATTTTAGACAAGCTTTTGAGTGCTTTGTACTGATTAGTGATAAGTATAGCTAGGATTAGCTCTGAGAGAAGGTTTGCAAGTTGCACCTTAGAAAAACTTGTAAGAGATAGGCTTTGTTGGTTTAACCTATGAAGAAACCAATTGAGTGAGGTAGGATAGAGGACATCTTACTGGGAAACTAAGAGCAAAGCTTGGATTAGCTTTGTGGGTATGAGAAGTTACAGGTTAGCCTAGGTAAAACCTTGTACTATAGGTTATTGGTTGATCCCGTAAAAACCAAGGTTAGTGAAGGTTAGAAATCTCAAGGTGGACTCCTTGAGTAGTGGAGGTAGTCCTGTGTGGCGAACCACTATAAATCCTTTGTGCCAATATCTCTAACCCTCTCCTTAATTGTGCTTTAGTGTGTTCATAATTTCCCAGATTTAGATATAAAATCGATTTGGCATTAGTGACGCCAAATCGGTGCTTAAGCGAAAAAGGGCTAATTCACCACCTCCACCCCATGCCACTTTGGACCTACAGTTTTCGTTAACTATTCCACTGTACACCAAAATCAAGGGGTTATGGGTTAAATCGTTAACTGCAACGTTAGATCGAATCCAAATGCTGTGATTATAGATTTTCACCCTACTTTATAACGAATAGAAATAGGTTCTTATGTATCATGCAGATAAATATATTTTATTCGTCACCCCGCTTTATAACGAATAGAAATAGGTTCTTATGTATAATGTAAATAAAAATATTTTATTTAGATTTAGTTTTTTAGTAGAAATAAAAATAGGAGTTGTGGAGGAAAACAAAAAATTAAATATGCGACTCAATGTTATTTTAGTATTGTATGCACATGCTAGTAGATTAATTGTAATTATATTAATTTGCTAGTAGATTCATTATTATATGACACATAGTTTTTGTTTTTTATATTAATACTACGTAAAGTTACTTTTGTACTTTTGGCTCTGCGAACGACTTAGAAGAGAAAGTTAAACGGGAAGCATTGTCTCTTCCGGGGGGAGGGGGGGGGGGGTGCGTATTAAGTTGCCTCACATCGTCAATATGGACCAGATTTCCTTTCTGATTTGTTTACTCCCACCAACACCTCATTCTAGCTCTGTTCCCTTCAGAAATCTCAACTGATACCACAATCTTCAAGGGAATGCTGAGCCGGTGAAGAGCAACTTCCGCAACGCTGATACCAGAGAAGAGAGATAGGAGATTGAGACCATCAGGAAATAATTCTTACAACACTGAAAGATGATAAGCAAGTGTGTCTATCTGCAATAATCAATCAACCATAAAATAAAATAGGTTTAATATGACAAGCCAACAATGAGATCAAAGCTACCATATATGTTCCGACTAATTGTACTCGCCTCCATCTCCAAACGGGTTTTCAGTTTTCCAACTCTCCCTAAAATACTTTTCCATTAGTTTTTAGAATAATTCTCAAAGAAGTAAAAACTCAAAACACTCCCAAACACCCCCTTAAATTTTTCACCCATCAAAAGCTTTCTAACGTAGCAAAGTGTCTTATCTAATGACACACCTAGAAATATTAGACAATCTTATCGAATTTGATACATAATTTTATATCAAAATAAGTTTTATACTTTATGATTTTTTTAAGAAATATATTATATTGTGGATGATACACAAATTTTGGATATTTTATACATATATTATTTTTATTTTATATTAAATATAAATTATATTGTTAATTTTTTAGTAGGAATAATAATTTTGGGGTAGATTTTATATTATTATTCTATCATATTGATATGTTCAATTATTTTATATACACTTTAATTTCTTTATTCACCCATACTATGGATTTGGAATATTCACTTTTTTCATAGTCTTTTTTTATATTAAGCATTCTTTTCCTTTTTTATAAGTCGTGTTTATTTTTCAAATTTATATTAATTCTTTATTTCTCCTCATTTTTTCATACATATAGCTCTTATTTATTTTATTTTTTAAGGTGAAGTAATAAATCTTAATTTGAAAAAGCTTCTATAAAGTTGTTAAAATACTATTAATTTTATTTTTTTTTACAATATTCATTAAATTAAGTAATTATTATATGGTGAGTTCTTATGATTATTAATACTAAATAATGTTACTTTTGTACTTTCGAGCCAAATTCGTGCTTTTATATATAGTATATAGATTAAGTAGGATATTTATGTCTTTCACTTTCGCGTATTTTTCTGAATTCGTGCTATTTCACGTGCATTTCTGAGTTTTCTGTGTACTATATATATGTAGCAAAGATTATTATCAGCATTCATTTGCAGGCGCCGCCCATGTCTTAGTATAATAATAATTTATAACAATACCAAGAACAAGTAGTAGTACTGCTCTTCTTCTGCAGTTTTTGGTCAACACTTCTTCCTCTGCTCTGCTCTGATCGCCCCCACTCATTTTCACACACATATATATATATATATATGGGAAGCATTTGGAGCAACAAACCTCCTCCGTCGTCATCCTCAAGAGCCTTGTCATCACGTCAGACCCCCTGCACCCGCACCCACCAGATAGGGGCCCTATTCCTGGTTGCCACCACCTTCTTCTTCACCCGCCTCCTATTCTTCGACCCCTCCGTTTCCTCCAGTACTGCTGCTACCTCTACTACCCTACTACTGCACCACCACCACCACCAGCAGGAGGCCGCATCCCTTGGGGTTGGGCCCATTTCCTGGCCCCACTGCGGCTATGGTCCCTATCTCTCCCTGAAGATCTACGTCTACGATGAGCACGACGACGACATCCGAGGATTGGACCAACTCTTGGGCGGCAGAGACGGCTCCATTCCCCCCACCTCCTGCCTTGAAGGCCAGTGGGGCACTCAGGTCTCTCATTCCTTCTTACTCTCTTTCTCTGTGTGTGTTTGGTGCTAACTAATTAACTAATGCATTTAACTTTGTTAATTTTGCAGGTTAAGATACACAGGCTGCTCTTGGAATCCAGGTTTAGAACGCTACGCAAAGAAGAAGCCGATTTGTTCTTCGTGCCTGCCTATGCCAGGTGTCTGAAAAGGATGGGAGGCCTCAACGACCAAGAGATTAACCAAACCTACGTTAAGGTTGTTGCACTCTTTTTCTCATCTTTTTTTTTTTAAAAAAAAAGAATTCCATTTTCCACTTCTACTTCTCCCTTTCTAATGCCTTTGTTTCTTCCTTCTTCTCATTTATTTATCAACATAAAGGTGTTAAGCCAGATGCCGTATTTTCGAAGATCAGGGGGCCGTGACCATATATTTGTCTTCCCAAGGTCTTTTTCTCTTTTCTTTCTCCTTGCTACGATTGTTTTCCTTATTGTGTGCTTTTCTTGATACTTAACTCTCCACCGCGTTTTGCAACACTACACTGCAGCGGTTTAGGAGCTCACTTGTTCAGATCATGGGCCACCTACATTAACCGTTCCATTATTTTGACTCCCGAGGTACCATCATTTTCTACTGTAACTACTCCCTATAATGTTTGTGTTCCTGAAATGAAAATTAGCTTAGCAGTTACATTGGCATGCTCATCCTAAGAGATTAATGCTGCCTCCCTTTGTTGGGTTTGAGTAGCGCCAATCTTGGATTTTTTTTTTTCTTTTTTGGTCCTCCTCTGTTTTTTTCTTCCCCTTTTGATTTATGAGGTTTCTTTATGTGGCGTTAGGGTAGGGGGATCGTACCGACAAGGAAGGCACTAGTGCTTTCAACACCTGGAAAGACATCATCATCCCGGGCAATGTTGATGATGGTATGACTAAACCAGGGGCTCCCCTGGTCCAACCCTTGCCTTTGTCCAAGAGAAAGTATTTGGCAAATTATTTAGGTCGCGCACAAGGAAAAGTTGGCCGCCTCAGGTTAATTGAGCTTGCAAAGCAGTTCCCAGATAAGGTATTCCGTCTCCACTATCAGAGTGAGGTTGTATGTCTGTGTAGATCGTTCATGGTGATTTCATTCTTGCATATCCCTGTGGACTCGCACCAGAGCACGAGTTTCCTTTCCCTCTAGTTTTCTTCTCTGAAATAGTTCATACATTGCCTTTTCCTCCATCCTTGCATGTCAATATGTATGATATTTCCTTAATAATTGAACTAGAAATGGCTTTTCTAGTGAGAATGCTATTATCACGCCCGGATGATAATGCTGTCTTTGAGAAATAACATACGCTACAAGCATAAAATTATGCTAACTTTGGAAATGTTGTCTTTTGTGACGATCCTGTTAGAGACCTGCAACTTTTCCCTTCTGCTTCATTGACATGCTTTCCGTCTGATGATTTGCATCTTACATCTCGTGCTTTGATATAGCATGTACATATAATTATATCATACACAGTTGGAATCTCCAGAATTGAAGTTCAGCGGGCCTGAGAAACTTGAGAAAGTGGAATATTTTCAACATTTGCGCGATGCCAAGTTCTGCCTTGCTCCACGTGGAGAGTCTTCTTGGACACTTCGCTTTTTCGAGTCATTTTTTGTGGTATGCCTCTCTTACTCGTACACACTTACACATGCACTCTAAATTGGGCCAACTGACCAAGTGTTACATTTTGTTGAGCAGGAGTGTGTGCCAGTTATATTATCGGACCAGGCAGAGTTTCCTTTCCAAAATGTGATCGATTACACCCTCTTCTCAATCAAATGGCCATCTACTAGTATAGGTCCTGAACTTTTGGAGTATCTGGAATCAATACCAGGTCAATTTTAATGAACTTGCTGCTTCTATTGTTTTCATTGCTTACTGTGTCATACTATTTAACTCTGTCTTTGCTCTTCAGACGAAGATATAGAACGAATGATTGCAGCTGGTAGACAAGTGCGGTGTTTATGGGTATATGCTCCAGATTCTGATTTGTGTTCAGCGATGCAAGGAATATTGTGGGAATTGCAAAGGAAAGTGAGGCAATTCCATCAATCCGCTGAGACGTTCTGGTTGCACAATAGAACTATAGTGAACCGAAACTTGGTTGAGTTCTTCAGCTGGAAGCCTCCAATGCCTCTTCCTTGAATACTCTTGGACGTGCCTGCTATTTTTCTTGTTTCAATCGATGGCTTCCACTATATCTTCAATCATTTTCCGGATGGGCTTGCAGCATATTGGTACTCTTGCAAAAAGCAAGGGGGTGAGGTCTTGAGTTTGAGTTCTACCTTCATGGGCTAGTATTAAAAAAAAAAAAAAATTATCTTCAATCCTTTGATTTTGGTTAGTGATTTTCTACCTCTTGGCCAATTGTGTCGGATCTAGAGGTTCTAAAGGATTATTATTCTTTATCTCATTTTTTCTGTTTTCTCTCTCAATATATGGATGTTGTGTGCAGACATCATAGGCATTGCATCGGAACTAAAAAGTAGCTGAAATGCTAGTATACTCTGAATTTTTATTCCTTTCCGTCAATAGTGTCTTGCAAAGCTATATGTTACTCTTTCTGCCTGTGTGTCTATCAGCTTTGGGGTTTACTATTAAACTTTTTTGTGCGAGATAAATCAATGCATTGCACTGTTGGTTGGAAAAAAAGAAAATTGCGGTGCCCTTATTGCGGTTGAGCTTGTGGGATGATACTCATCTGTGCCGAAGACTATTACATTCCCAGGAATTCCATTAACCTCAATGTTACTAGAGACTTACAGGCTCTTTTTTTTTTTTTTTTTTGGGAAGAATGATTATGCCTCACGGGCTTCTATTTAAATAAACCTAAGTACAATCAAAAGGATATGGGGAAGTTAGTTCCCGTTACATCAGCATCCAAATGTTTCAAAAGAGTATCAGGGGGAGATTGCAAGAGTTGAGGACCCCTATCCAAAGAAAAAGCTAGATGCGCTAATGCCGTAGCACTATGATTAGCTTCGCTATTAATATGCAGCAGTTTAACAGTCCAGTTGCGGCTGATCATCCTCCTGATGTCCACAGCTAAAGTGGGTAGAAACTGCAGATGATCATCCTCCTGATGTCCACAGCTAAAGTGGGTAGAAACTGCAGATGCGCATCCTCTTGCGTTAACATATCAACAAGCACTTGAGAATTCACTTCTGCCTCTAGCCATTTAAAACCCAAATTCCAGGCCAGATCAAGCATAGTTTTTAGTCCCCAAAGTTCAGCCTGTAGTAGAGAGCAGATGCCTATATTAAAACACATACCTCCTAACCATTCTCCGGAAGCCCCCTGATTAGTCCCCCAGCAGTGGCAAGGCCGGACAGAGAGTTAGAGGTCCCCTTCGAGTTCACCTTAACCATGTGCAAAGGAGGAGCTGACCACCGTACTAAAGAGGGTGCGCCAGAATCATATCTCCAAGGCTTCAGTGGATCTTGGTCTGCCGCCCAGTTACACTCTCGGGCTTTAGTCAAAACCAACAACCCCGGGTTGCGAATTCTGGTTGGAGTCTCGGAGAAGACGAACTCGTTCCTCCATTGCCATAGGAAATAGCATGCCACGACGAAGACCTGATTCCATGCCATGGTGTTGTCCACCAGCGTTTGGTCCTGGAGATTGCTTAGGACCCATAACTGTAAAGAATCAGGTTCAAGGCTTGGAATGACTTGGTTACCTTTCAGAGACCTCCAGAGCCCTCTTGCTAGAGGGCAATCCCTCATAATGTGCAAGATAGTTTCCAACTGATGGGTGCATCTGGGGCATGCGCCGTCCATGGTCATACCACGTTGTGCGCGTTGTTGATTAGACAACAATTTCCCTTGAACCAGTAGCCATAGGAAGCTTCTATATCTTTGGGGGCCCTCCCAGCGCCAAACCAAATCCCATGCTTTGGTAGGCTCGGGCCAGGAGCCTTCCTCCAAGGACTTGTAGGCGGAAGTGGTGGTGAAATTCCCCTTGGTTGAAAGAGCCCAGCTAATGCGGTCCGACCCTTTGTTGATATCGGGGCAGGCAATGGCCTGGATTTCTTGCAGACAAAGGTCAGGGAGTAGGCGTCTGAGTCTCGCCCAGTCCCAACCACCACCTGGTCGTGTAAAGTTTATCACAGAGTCGGCCAATTGATCCCCAGTATCTGGCAGGGGAAGTGGATTAATAAAAGGGCCACTGGGGGTCCATTTATCCAACCAAAATCGCACTGTGCATCCGTCCCCTATTCTCCAGATCAGGCCCTCATGAATAGCCGGCCAAACATCGCAGATTGCACGCCACGCATGAGACCCCTGTTTCTTTTTCAGCCTGGGGGAAGATAGATTTTGATCGTGTAGGTATTTGGCTTTGAACACCTGGACCCACAGGCAGTCTGGTCGAGTGAGAAGGCTCCATGCAAGCTTCATAAGGAGTGCATGGTTACACGACCTTAATCGGCGAAGGTTGAGACCGCCACAATTCTTTGGTAATGTAATCGTCCCCCACTTCACCAAGTGAGTTTTTTTGGATGTATCCGTGGTTCCCCATATAAAGTTTCTGCAAAGTTGCTCAATACGGTCGCAAGTGGATGCCGGAATTTTTATCGTCTGCATAGTGTAAATGGGAAGGGCTGCCAGGACTGCTTGTGTGAGTGTAATACGGCCTGCTAGGGACAAATGCCTGGCTTGCCACCCGTTTAGGCGCGATTGCACCGCCTGGATAAGGTGATGGACCGTCTGACCTGAGACTCTTTTGTGAAGGAGGGGAACTCCCAAGTACTTGCCCAGGTCTGTCGATAGTTGGAACCCAAATCCACGGCTCAAATTCCTGGCCAAGGCTGCTGGAACATTCTTCGAGCAGAAAATTTTTGTTTTTGAGGGGCTCACTTTCTGGCCTGAGTAGGAGCAAAATGAGTTAAGGCAAGCCGAGATAACTTCAACTTGATCAATGCTGGCCTCAGCAAATAAAACGAGATCGTCTGCAAAGAATACATGCGATAGGGAAGGTCCATTACGGCTGAGAAGGATCGGTTTCCAAGCACCGTCTTGCACTGCTTTGGTGATTAGCTGGCTCAACTTCTCCATGCACAGGACGAAGAGGTAGGGAGCTATGGGGTCTCCCTGCCTAAGGCCTCGTGACGGAGAAAAAGCCTCAGAAAGGTCTCCATTCCAGTTTACTCGAATGCGGCTGGTTGTAAGACAAGCCATCACCGCCTCCACCATTTTTCTTGGGAACCCAGCATCGTCTATGGTATTCGAATGAAAGCCCATCTGAGCCTATCGTAGGCTTTCTCAAGGTCCACTTTGATGGCGATGAAACCATTGTTGCCTTTCTTCCTCTTCATTACATGGATGACCTCTTGAACCAGTATAATATTGTCAGTTATTAATCTTCCAGGGACAAAACTGGCTTGTGTGTGGGATATAAGGCCATTAAGGGTGTTCTTCATCCTGTTCGCTAGGATCTTTGAGGCTACTTTGTATGAGACGTTGCAGAGCCCGATTGGGCGGAATTGAGAGATTGAGTGGGGAGAATCCACCTTAGGTAGAAGAGTCAAAGTAGTGTCATTCACACCCTCCTCCCAAGTTAGAGATTCAAAGAATCCGGTAATCAGTTTACAAAAGCAGTTCCCAATGGTTTGCCAGTGCTTCTGGAGGAAAAGAGCATGCATTCCATCAGGCCCTAGGGCTTTGAGGGGGCCAATCTGAAATAAAGTACTTCTCACTTCTTCCGCAGAAATTGGGCTTTCTAGCCCAGTGAGAACATGCTGGGAGAGGGGTGCGAAGCAGCCTTGCAGGGGCATGTGAGCCTGGTGGGGGTAATCATCGGTGTAAAGTGAGCGATAAAAGTTCACGGCCAGCTGTTTAAGGGTGTCAGGTTCAGTTTGCCAGTGACCATTTTCATCCCTTAAAGCCATGATCTTGCCTCGTCTCTTCCGGCTTTGGGTTGTAGAATGGAAATAGGCCGTATTATGGTCGCCCCATTTTAACCACTGGCATCTAGAGCGTTGGCACCACTCAAGTTCTTCTTGGGCCAAGACTCTGTCTAATTCACATCTGAGCTCCAGCTCCAAGGCTGAAAGGAAGGACGAAGGCTTTTTTACAAGATAGTCCTGAATGCCCTGTAGCCTAGCAAGAAGTTTACGCTTCCTTGTTGTCGTACTTCCGTAGACTTGCTTCTGCCATATTAGGAGTTTATCGGAGAACCCTTGTAGCTTGTTCGTCCAACTCGGTCCCCCACTCCAATTCTACTGTACAAAGTGTTCAAATTCCTCATGCATCATCCAGGCAGCTTGGAAAAAGAAGCGCCGTGGAGCCGGGGATACATCCACCCCCCTTTCTGGGAAAATAAGCAGGGGACGATGATCCGAGTTTAAGAAGGGTAGATGGAAGATGCTGGCCTCTGTAAAGGAATCCGTCCAGTTTGAATTGCCTAAGGCTCTGTCTAATCTCTTCATTAGGGTGCCCCTCCGCCAGGTGAAGGAGGGACCCGAGAACCCCAGGTCGATGAGACCCGAGTTGTGTAGACAATCCTGGAAAGCCCGTGAGCTATAGGAGGGTGATCTCCTAGGTCGTGAAGACTCTTCCGGGTTCAAAATGACATTGAAGTCCCCGACTAGCAACCAGGGGTCGGTTATGAAGGCTGCTAGAACCTCCAGATTCTGCCATAGAAATTTCCTAGGAGTCGCTTGCGGGCTCCCGTATACGGCCGTGAATAGAAAGAGCTTCCCTTCGCAGCTTATCTGCATGTGTATAAATTGAGCATGATTGATCAACACCTGCACCGAAGTCAACTCTTCCCTCCATAGTATCCATATGCCGCCTGAGAAACCTCTGGCTTCCACTCGATGGGATCTTCTAAATCCTAGTTTATTTATAACTCTACCTGCACTTCTGCCACTGATCCGCGGTTCTACGATCACTACTACCATGGGTCGATATCTCTGCGTGTACAGTTTGAGAGACCTTGGAAATTGGGGTTTTGCTGCCCCTTGACAGTTCCAGACAAGGACTGGATTCATGAATGGTTTGTGGGGGGGGGGGGGGGGGGGGGGGGGGGGGGGGGGGGGGGGGGGGGGGGGGGGGGGGGGGGGGGGGGGGGGGGGGGGGGGGGGGGGGGGTAGGCGGGGATACCCAATACCGGGTCTTCGCAGGTTGAAGCCTCAGGTTCCACAACCACAGGACTCATATCCTCATCCATACTTGTATTTTGTTCCTCTCTAGTAATCGGGCCGAGGAGGCTTCTTTTCCCATTTCTCTTGAACTTGGGCAGTCGGCCTTTCTTGAGAGTCAAGCCCCATTTGGCCTCCGGAATACCCGAGGAGGAGCTGGGGGGGTCGTCATCCGGTTGGTTGAGGTCAGGTGGTTTTGCTTTAGAGCGGGTTCTGGTGAGGGGGGAATGGTTGTTGGCGTGTGTGGAGGGCAAGGTAAGACTGGTCTCCACGATCGATTCCACCTCCGCTTGTGAGAGCATAGCGTTCAGGGGGGTGGAATCAGCCGGGATTACAGTATGCTGGGGCATGGCTTTGGGTAGTTTAGGGGCAGGTTGGTTAGGCATATGGTTGACATTTTGGTTGGTAGGGTGTTGAGTCGGAGGAGACTGAAAGTGAGGTACAGGAGAGGCTGGTGTATGTGGACTGGGGGAAGTTCAGACTCCCTTGGTGGTGGTGATATCTTTTTTGTTGTTTTCTTGTTAGGCATGATGGTGGCGATGTGCAAATGTTTATTGCGAACGCGAACTTTTTTGGAATGAGATTATAGTGGAATTTTTATTTATTTTTTGGGTTGAAAGACTACAGTGGAGTTTGAAGCTGTAAGTTTCAGTTTCTCTCCCAAAAGGTGTTCAACGAAAAGACTAATATAAGCACTAGAATCTAGTGGGAACTAGTCTTCTCCCTCGCTGCCTGTTCTGCCAGTATCATATTGATATCAATTGATTTCTCATGATGCCAAAAAGTATCATAACTCCCTTGGGCCTAAATCCCACTTTTTGGGTCCTGATCCCGGAACAGTCTGCACCATATCGGTTCTTAACCGACTCTCATTTCAAATAGGACTCGACATCCCCTTGAATCTTCTTTGACAGGTGACGAGTAACACAGGACTCTTCAAGTGTTAGGTCTCGAGTATTAGGTGGCAAGTAACAAATACCGACTCTTGCTCTTTCTTACTTAAGTTTTCTCTTTGGATACGCACTATTTCATACATTGTGCTGACTTAAGCATAAGAGTATCCCAAAGTATGGTCACCCTAGGTTTCCTAAGCCTACATGTGTATGTCTTGTAGTGGCACGCGGACTATGCAGTTCTATTTGTGGGAAGAAACCAAAAAAATCTTCTCATCTAACCACAGAAGGATCCCACGATAAACAATACACTCGCCGCAAGTTAGACGGAGCTTGTACCTCTGAAGGGTCCACAAACCCGATCCCAGAATTACTGTTGCAACAACTAATTCGGCGGCCACCAGGCAAATCAGTGCCACACCTACTGCAACACGTAGTTTAAGAGGGAACCGGAGGCGCAACCATGTCATAGAATGCCGCACTCTATGTCATCGTACTAGACGCTAACACCCTCGTAACATGGGAGCATTTTCGGTGAGAGGCGAATAATATGTGTGAGACAATCGACAAAAATCTTGCGCGAAAGATTGAGGCGTTGTTGCAAGGTTATTTAACTGTCTGGAGTAATAACGACTAGAGAGAAAAGAGCAGGAACAATATGAGCGTGAACAAAGTTGGAGGAACGCTGAACTTGAGCATACTCGTGCAACTCATGGAATGACATAGAGCAACGCCTACGCCTTGATGAGCGCATCCAAATGAGCGACATAGACCAGCACCCTGAGGTGTATCTTGCCTTGCAAGAGCAACACTTCAATAACAATAATAATAATAATAATAATAATAATAATAATAATAATAATAATAATAATTTTGGTGAACAGTCGAAAGCCCAAACAGTTCCAAATTTGAGAAGGAAACTATCAATGTTTTGCCAAGGTTTTTGCTTTTTAATACAGAAAAAAAAAAGACTATTACCCTGGGGGCGCGGGAGGGAGAAGGAGATGAAAGATTGCAACATTGATAAGCAGCAAGCGCTAATGCCTGATAATATAGGTAGGTAGTCAGTTCAACTCTTCTTCCTCTCTCTCACTGCTCTGATCTGATCGCGCCCACTCATTTTCAAGCACGCACACACACATACATGGGTAGCATTTGGGGCAACAAACCTTCTCCGTCATCCCGAGCCGCCTTGTCGTCACACCATTTCCCCTGCACCCGCACCCACCAGATCGGAGCCCTAATCCTGGTGGCCACCACTTTCTTCTTCACCCGCCTCCTCTTCGACCCCTCTGTTCCCTCCTCCACTCCTACTCTACTATTCCATCACCAGCAGCAGCAGCAGCAGGAGGCCGCATCCCTCGGGGTTGGGGCCATATCCTGGCCCCTCCGCGGCTACGGGCCCCACCTCTCCCTCAAGATCTACGTCTACGATGAGCACCACGACGACATCCAAGGATTGGACCACCTCCTCCGCGGCAGAGACGGCTCCATCTCCCCCACCTCCTGCCTCAAAGGCCAGTGGGGCACTCAGGTCTCTCTCATTCCTTCTCACTCTCTTTCTCTCTGTGTGGGTGTGTTTTCTGTGTTTGGTGTTAACTAATTATCTAATCCCTTTTAACTTTGTAATTAATTTTGTAGGTTAAGATACACAGGCTGCTCCTGGAATCCAGGTTTAGGACGCTACGCAAGGAAGAAGCCGATTTGTTCTTCGTGCCTGCCTATGTCAAGTGTGTGAGAATGATGGGAGGCCTCAACGACAAAGAGATTAACCAAACCTACGTTAAGGTTGGTTGTTGCCCTCTTTTCCAATTCCATTTTCCACGCTTTCTTCTTCCTTCCTTCCTTCCTTCCAATGCTTCCCCCTCTTTCTAATGCTTCCTTCTTCCTATAAGGTGTTAAGCCAGATGCCGTATTTCCGGAGATCAGGGGGCCGTGACCATATATTTGTCTTCCCAAGGTCCTTTTTCTTTTCTACTCGTTGTTTTCCTTCTCTCTATTGTTGTGTGCTTTTCTCCTTGACTCAACTCTGCGCATTTGCACCACTGCAGCGGTGCAGGAGCTCACTTGTTCAGATCATGGGCCACCTACATTAACCGTTCCATTATTTTGACTCCTGAGGTACCTTTTCCTTCCTCATACTTGTACTACATCCCTCATAGTCTACTGTAACTACTTCTTCCTTAATGTTTGTGTTCCTCTGAAAATAATTGGCTTAGTAGTTACATTGATTCGCACCCTTAGAGATTAATGCCTCCCTTGTTGGGTTTGAGGAGCAGCAATCTTTGATTCTTTTGTTTTCCCATCCCTCTATTTTTTTTTTTTCTTCTCCTTTCGATTTATGAGGTTTCTTTATGTGGTGTTAGTGTAGGGGGATCGCACCGACAAGAAAGACACTAGTGCTTTTAACACCTGGAAAGATATCATCATTCCGGGCAATGTTGATGATGGAATGACTAAACGAGGGGCTCCCGTGGTCCAACCCCTGCCTTTGTCCAAGAGGAAGTATTTGGCAAATTATTTAGGTCGTGCACAAGGAAAAGTTGGCCGCCTCAGGTTAATTGAGCTTGCAAAGCAGTTCCCAGATAAGGTATTCTGTCTTCTCTGTCTCCACTATCAGAGTGAGGTTGTATATGTGTGTAGATCGTTCATGGTGATTTCATTCTTGCATATCCGTATGGACTTGCACCGAAGCACGAGTTTCCTTTCCATCTAATTTTCTTCTTTGAAATAGCTATACATTGCCTTTTCCTCCATCCTTACATATTAATATGTATGATATTTCCTTAATAATTGAATTAGAAATGGCTTTTCTAGTTAGAATGCTAATATCACTCGAGGATGATAATGCTTTCTCTGGCGTGGATATATTTGAGAAATGACATAGAATTATGAAAACTTTTGATTTGCTGTGTCTTTTGTGTCGTTCTTGTTATAGACATGCAACCTTGCCCTTCTGCTTCGTTGGCATGTTTTCCATCATATGTTTAATTATAATCATTGTGTTTTACTTCTCGTGCTTGATATAGCATGTACATAATTATATCATAAACAGTTGGAATGTCCAGAATTGAAGTTCAGTGGCCCTGAGAAACTTGGGAGAGTGGATTATTTTCAACATTTGCGCAATGCCAAGTTCTGCCTTGCTCCACGTGGAGAGTCTTCTTGGACACTTCGCTTTTACGAGTCATTTTTTGTGGTATGCCTCTTACTGATACACACTTTGACATGCACACTGAATCAGGCCAATTAACCAAGTGTTACATTTTGTTGAGCAGGAGTGTGTACCAGTTATATTATCGGACCAGGCAGAGTTTCCTTTCCAAAATGTGATCGATTACACTTTGATCTCAATCAAATGGCCATCTACTCGTATAGGTCCTGAACTTTTGGAGTATCTGGAATCAATACCAGGTCAATCTTAATGAACTTGCTGCTTCTATTGTTTGCATTGCTTTACGATATCATACTATTGAACTCTGACTTTGCTCTTCAGATGAAGATATAGAACGAATGATTGCAGCTGGTAGACAGGTGCGGTGTTTATGGGTATATGCTCCAGATTCTGATTTGTGTTCAGCGATGCAAGGAATATTGTGGGAATTGCAGAGGAAAGTGAGGCAATTCCACCACTCAGCTGAGACGTTCTGGTTGCACAATAGAACTATAGTGAACCGGAACTTGGTTGAGTTCTCCAGCTGGAAGCCTCCAATGCCTCTTCCTTGAATACTCTTGGACATGCCTGCTCTTTTTGTTTCAATAGTCAGCTTCCTTTATATCTTCAATCCTGTGATTTTGGTTAGTGATTTTCGACCTCTTGGTCAATTGTGACGGATTTAGAGATTGTAAAGGATTCTTGTTATTTATCTCTTCTCTCTTTTTTTTTTTTTTTTTTTTTGTCTCTCAATATATGAATGTTGTGTATAGACATCATAGGCATTGTATTGGAACTAAAAAAATTGCTGAAATGCTAGTATATTCTGAATTTTTATTCTGTTCCATCAATAGTGTCTTGGAAAACTATATGTTAGGCTTTCTGCCTCTAGTCTATCAGCTTCGGTGTTTACTATTAAACTTTTCTATGCGAGATAAATCAATGCATTGCATTTTTGGTTGGAAAAGAAAAATGCATTGCCCTACTGCTGTTGAGCTTGTGAGATGATTCTCTTCTGTGCTGCAGACTTACGTCCAGGCTCTTTTTGAATGATGCCGATGCAGGCCCAAGTTCAGGAAACGATATAAGAACAAGAATTCGCCGGGATTGCGGTGATATCCCTTTTGTTGTTTTCTTGTTATGCATGATGGTGGCGATGTGCAAATGTATCTTGCGAATGCAAACATTTCTTGAATTGTGATTATAGTGGAATTTTTAATTTAATTCATTTTTTTTTTATGGTGGGAAAGATTATGGTGGAATTTGAAGTTGTAAAAGTTTCTTTCCCAAAAGGTGTTTGACGAAAAGACTACTATAATCACTAGAGTAGAATCTAGTAGAAATTATCACACCGATGCTACAAAGCTACAGAAAGCAAGAAAAATATAAACGAAAAAGACTTGCGAAAATGGAAGTGCCGCAACTCGCATTTCGTCGCCACATGTGAGGCCAGTGATAGTTTTGTCCAAAAATAAAAAGAAAAAGAAAATAATCCAGCACGCACAGCTATTACACCACGTCCACATATATAACGTTAATACCAACTGTGCGGAAGAGATGGGAGATTATGCATAGGGCCTCATCAACTGCTCCTGTATCTTGTAATTAGTTAACATGGCAACCACCATTTTCACTACCTGTAGCCCTCCCTGCAGATATCAACACCGGCAACAAGTAGTTTCGTGTAATCATTTGCTCCTTAATTCTTCACAAGACTGTAGAGCATCAAGGATTAAAATAACCCCAAATTCAAGAGACAACACCTGCTCTCCCCATGAAGAGAATCAGACATCATCCGGCTCTCTTCAGAGAAGGTCTTTGCTGGTTTCTGGGCTTGCTTTGGTCTCCGCGTCAGCATTAGGTTTTCCTCGAGATGGATTGGCTGTGGTGAAACAAGGCCTTCTGGCTGGAAGGGTGCCTGGCTTATCTGAACCTGATGAACAAGGTCTGTTTTACATGTTTCTCATATAGTTATAACCCTTTTCTTCCCCTACCGGAAAACATTGGGGATGCTGTATTCAGATTTCAAGCTGTTCTTTAAGTAAAGCCCACTAACCCGGGGTAGAAGTCTAACCATATATGGATTGCCAGTTTAAGGAATAGCCCTTGACCTGCACTGCAATATGCATGTAGTTAGTTGATTACCATTTAGCAAGTGTGCACTCAACTTCATTGTGTACAATATGCTCAGACAGGTTGGAGGACATACCGCAGGCCAGATGACAAGTCTGGAGGGCATGGTGTAGGATGGAGCCCAATCATACCTTACCTATTTTCAGTGCCTCAGGATTGGGAAGAGGTAATAGTCAACTCTTCTGAGCTGAAACCTCTTTCCAGGCACTCGGACTTTTGAATTCTGACGGGCTCTCTCTTTTTTTTTTTTTTTCCCCTGCTGTTTTTGTGAAAGCCATGTTAAATTTCATGAATTTTTGCCTGATACCTTACCTACTACATGTTCTATCCTTTTTATGGTGTTCATCTTTTCTTTTGGCAACTCATCAAGTTTGCTGAATTAGCTTGTATACTTCTGTCACAGGTTCCAGTATCTATTGCTGATCTTGGTGGAACAGAGCTTGATTTGAGATTTGCCAGCGCCAAGGAAGGACGTCTGTTCGTTGTTGTTGCTCCAGTTCTTAGATTTGCGGACAGTAAGTTGCATTCCCTTATCCTTCGGTTCTTGAATATTTGCAAACTCAACAACCCCCTCGCCGTAGTCTTCTTGGCACTTGATTTTGCAGTATTAGTTGATATAGTACCGTTTGTTTTTTGTAATTTACTCCCGCAGATCTAGGAGATAATGCAACAATTGAACAAATTGGAACTCCAGAGAAAGTAATTAATGCATTCGGACCAGAAGTGATTGGCGATAATGTAGAAGGGAAGGTTCTAAGCATGGATGTTGTAGAACATTCTGGAAGAACATATTACCAGTTTGAATTGGAGCCTCCTCATGCGCTAATCACTGCAACTGCAGCGGGAAATCGCCTGTATTTGTTTGGTTTAACCGGGAGTGGTAAAAGCTTATTACTTTCTTGTATATTTTACAACAGACCAAAATCATGGCAAGGGTAAGCCATATCTACAAAAACAAATTACATTTGCTGTCAATTTTGCAGGTCTTCAATGGAAGAGGCACTACAAGGATTTAAAGAAAATAGCCGACTCATTTCGTGTGGTCTAGTCAAGCGTCTTAATCGCAGTTTTTACATTTTTGTCCCCCCATTCTCCATGTGAGCAGTAAACGGATAGAAATGCCTTTACAGAAACATTGAGTTGTATTGAATGTGTTTCTTCAGGTAAAATTTAAGAAAATTTCTATAGTTGAAACAATAAAAGGGTGTGTATTTACAATAGAAGTTACATATAATTCAGATATATATAAATCATTCAGAATTACATCAATGAGAATGGCACTTCCTGTTACCTGGCAGTCATTGATCACACATGCAGAATCTTAGACAGGCTCACAATCGTAACTGCAAACATTTGCCGGCGGCCAAAAACTTCTGTTGCAGTTCTTTTCTGCTTTTAAAAGATGGGATCATCCATTCAATGAAAACGCATGCAAAAAGAATCATCACATATTTGCCTCTTGTGGTGAGCATCCTTTGACGAAGTGTTGTAGCAAAAGTTAGAGCCATCGGGCAGGTACTAGGCCAGATTATTTACTCGTTCATTCTGGTGAAAATATTTCAAAAGCATGGTCTTCCCAGCAAATCGGTCATGCTGCCTATTCATGGCAACAATTGCATGGCAGGCATCAAACTGTTGACAAGCATAACTGAGCTGCGCCCAGAAGTTTTTCGAAGCCCTTTGTTCCCAATGATCATTCTCATCTTTTCAGCCATCTCCCAGCTATCTGAAGCAGCATGCACATTTGACAGCAGTGCGTAAAGAAAAGCATTGTCGGAATCCATGCCATCCTCTGATTTGCTAACTGCTTTTGTTATCTGTTCCGTCATGCCTATGTCTATATGAATGCGACAAGCTGCCAGGAAAGCCCCCAAAACTGCACCATTTGGTTTCATTGGCATTGTGTTGATCAACTGATAAGCATCTTTCAGTCTTCCCGCACGGCCCAAAAGATCAACCACACAACCATAATGCTTGATGCTTCTAACCAACCCGTACCTCTCCATCTTTGAGAAAGTCTCTAGACCTTCATCCACAAATCCTCCATGTGCGCAAGCTGAGAGAACAGACAGGAATGTCATCTCATCAGGCTTCACATCAAACTCTTCCATTCTCTTAAAGAAGTCGAGAGCTTCCTTGCTTCGCCCATGAATGCCAAAACCTGAGATCATAGAATTCCAACAGGCAGTGTTTTTACAGGCCATCCCCTCGAAAATTAATCTTGCATTGGTTAAATCTCCACATTTTGCATACATGTCCACTAATGCATTGGAAACGAACTCATTACACACTATGCCTTTCCTATATATCATACGGTGAATGTCTTTACCCAGATGCAACAACCCCAACTGAGCACAAGCAGATAAAACACTGACGACAGTAACTTCATCAGGCTCAAAACCCTCGTCTTGCATCTTCCCAAACGCTTCCAAAGCGTCCTCGGAAAACCCATTTTGCGCATAGCCACAAATTAAAGAATTCCATATCACCCCGTTCCGGACCAAAACTTGATCAAAAATACCTCTAGCGCTTTCCACATCACCTATCTTGCTATACCCAGAAATCATAGATGACCAGACAAAGAAATTCCTTTCCGGCATCTCATAAAAAAGCTCCTTTGCAGCTGCCATATCCCCTTTGCTGGCGTACCCATCAACCATCACGGTCCATGTCACCACGTTTTTCAACTCAGGCGGTACCTGATCGAACAAACGCCTAGCGGTGACCAAATCTCCGTGGAGGGCAAATCCATGAATCATCTGATTCCAAGTCACGGAACTGGTCATCGGCATTTCCTTTAACAGAAGGGAAGCAGACGTCATGTCCCCATTCCTAATATACCCACCAAGCATTACATTCCAAGAAACAACATTTCTTTGGGGCATATAATCAAACAACTTCCGGGAATCAGAAATATCACCGCATCTCCAATACATTCGCAGTAATGAGGTTCCAGTGACTACATCAGAATCAAGTCCATTCTTAATCGCCTCGGCGTGCAATGATTGCCCATATTGGATCACGGGAGCAGAAGCACAGGCCTTGAGGACTAAAGGGAGTGAACCCAATATGCAAAAGGATCTACTACGAGTACCACGATATCGGTTGAATAACACAAGGGCTTCTCGATGTGATCCTTGAGAGAGGTGTTTCCTTAAAAGCCAAGACCAACTCGGTTTCTTGCTTGGGTTATCTTCACCTTTCAATTCTATGGTCCCCTTCATTTTTGGGCGTTGTTTATCTTATTTCTCCTGCCAGTGTATTCACCAGTTCTTTTGGCCAATTTTGTTTGGGTCTATCTCACCCTCACTGCCCCAGGATGTGTTTGAGAGAGGTAAACAAACATCATCAAAATATTCTCCGCCATCTTCCCACCAGAATCATCGTTTTTTAAAGTTTTTGAAGTTGCTATGGACTCTATAGCTAGTAAGCCTGGCAGTCCACACAAGAATTTAGGTTCTCTCTACGGATGTGGGGTTGCTCTAAGTAGTAAACCATTCTGCATATATAGGTGCGCGAGCGGGTCGACTAGATTAGTCGGAGTAAAGTTCCGGATACCGGATGGGAAACCAAAAAAAATTTTTAGGTTCTCTCTTATAATTAATTCAATACCAAAGATTCCATGAAAGGCTTATACACGAAAGTAAAGAAAAAAAAATTTAGTATATAAAATAAAGATAGATATTTAGCTATTAATTAGAAAATTCTGGCTAAATTAAAAAAAAAACTTTTCATGTTATCCTTATATTTTAGACATTCTCTCCTAAGTATCTTTCCATTTGAAAATTTATTTTTCATACCGTATCTGAATTAACTTTCTTAACATACATCATTACAAAAAAAAATGATCTTAAAATTTGAAAAAAAAAACTTAAAAACTTAATCTAAATTGAAGCGTATTAAAAATAGATTATAAAATAGAGAGGTAATATGAAAAAAAAAAAAGAACGTCTAAGAGTAACTTGAGGGAGGTTTCTCCTAAAATCAAAATAACATAAATTAATTATACATAAAGTATCTCAAGTCAATAGCAAAATGGTTTCACATTATATATCGTTTTATTTAAAGTTCATCTACTTGTCATCTAGGACTTTTGGATGCCATAACATGCAGTTTTCCCGTAATGGGTTGGTAATGGGCAATTGATAGATGGGGGCCTATTTGGATATCGTAAAATCCAGTGATCCCGTAAATGGTTGAAAGGCAATTGCAAGATGGCCTATGATCAAGTATTCTCCCACCGGCAATTGACTTGTCTGTGAAGCATGAAACGAGAATTATTAACCCTGTTTCCTCTGTTTCATTAACCAATAATTGGTCTATAAAGATGCGAGAAAGTGATATTTTTATATGGTCTATTACTTCTTATGGAAGCTAGATTTAATGATGTGGTCCATGATTCAAGTAATTAAACTTTTTTCACGGATTCAGAGTTTTCTTTTCGGAAAAAAAGATTGAGTAGTGTTATCATCAATGTTATTAAACCCGGACCGGGGGTTGAACCGGTCGGGCCTCTGAGTCGCAGTTTTCCCGGATAAATACAGGCCAAATTGCGGTTCAACCAGAAATTAACAAAAAAATAAATAACTCGGTGACCCGGATTCGACCGTCCGGGCCGGTCCGGGTTTGATAACACTGGTTATCATCGCTCAATGTTCAAGCTCTATTGGCATTAGACTCTTTGTTGGCATGAGTCATGGAAGATGACCAATGTCATAATCGAGGTAGATTTTTTTTTTGAGCAAATAATCGAGGTAGATGATTTCTTAAGTTTAAGGAAATCACATACATAAGACTAGGCAGATGACCCTGTGATCATAATACGATTTTGTGCTATTAATTACATAGATTACTAAAACTATCTCTTAGTCAATCTCCAGATTATTCTTTTGATTTACTATGCATTGGGTGTTGGAATTTGTTTCATTTTATATTTAATTTAAACTCTATATAAAGAGTGTCAATTGTAACAATGTGGAACATCAATATCATCAAGAACATCTACTCTCCCTCTTCTCCCCACTTTATTCTTTTTTACATATTAGCGGAGCAAAATATCCTACTCAGAAATTTTACATCAAACACTTCCGCTACTGGCGGGCGACAAGATGTCTGTAGTCGCCGGGTTTTATAGAAAATCCTTATCATATATTTTTTTCCCAACAAACCTTACAAAAAAAACCAAAACCTTTTAAAAAATAGAAAAACCAAACACCATTCTCTTCATGGGGAGACTTGAATTGAAGAGAATGGAATGAAATGATGAAAGAGACAATTGGTACCAATGTAGGTTTTGAACTTTATCCTTAAAAGCATCATATAATTTCAAGTTTTGTCCACAAAAGCTTCATCGTGGTTTCGAGCTTTGTCCACAAAAGCATTACATGGTTTCGAGCTCTATCCATAAAAAATTCAAGGTGGTTTCTTTAGCTTAATCCATCAAAGCTTTAGTGTGGTTTCTTGTTTTCTCTATAAAAACATCATGTGTTTTATGACCTTTTTCTTAAAAAGCTTGGTGGAGGGGAAAAAAAAAAAAAACCTTGAAAAGCCTCATGTAATTTCTAATTTTTTTTCCTAAAAAGTTAGCGTAGGTTTCGAGCTTTATCCTTAAAAGCATCATGTGATTTCGAGCTTTGTCCATAAAAGATTCATCGTGGTTTCGAGTTTTATCCACAAAAGCATCGCATGGTTTCGAGCTTTATCCATAAAAGCTTCAACGTGGTTTCTTTAGCTTAATCCATCAAAGCTTTAGTGTGGTTTTTTGTTTTCTCTATAAAAATATCATGTGTTTTATGACCTTGTGGCAAGTTGGGCATTACATGTTTTATGTCCCAACTTGAGGGGGAGTGTCGGGACGACTCACAAGTTGGGCATTACATGTTTTATGTCCCAACTTGAGGGGGAGTGTCGGGATGACTCACAAGTTGGGCATTACATGTTTTAAGTCCCAATTTGAGGGGAAATGTCGGGATGACTCATGAAGCTGTCAAGTTGGTCATGTTTGTTATCCATATTCAACTTGAGAGGGAGTATTGACATGAGTCATGAAAAATGATCAATGCCATAATCAAGGTTAATGATTTCTTAAGTTTAAGGAAATCACATAAACAAGATCAGGCAGATAACCCAGTGATCTTAGCACGATTTCGTGCTATTGATTACATAGATTACTAAGAATATCTCTTAGTGAATCTCCAGAAGATTGAAAAGAATATATTGTAATCCAACATGATATATGCCATATCTTTTGATTTACTATGCATTGAGTGTAGGAATTTATTTTTTTTATATTTGATTTAAACTCTATATAAAGAGTGCCAATTAATAACAATGTGGAACACATATTGAAACGCCCCGATCCGTATTTACCGTTATGCACAGTAAACACGTGAGACCGCATACTATTACAGTAACCACAATGGTAAATATCACAACCAACGGTATTAATACAATAAAAGTACATAATACATCAACAGTACTTGTCCCGGCACGGGAACATTATTACAACAAGCAACCGATTCAAGAAATAAAATGCAAGCAGCGGAAGTCTTAATACAACACAGCAACAGACAACAGTATAAACATGATGCAACGCAGGATGGATCCGGGCCTGGCAGAGGGTGCGCCACAGCTTGCCTCGAACGTACCTGAGCTACGCACAATCAAACTACGCGACCAGGTCACGCAGGCGAGGGGTGAGTCCGAAGTGCTCACCGGGTAAAATCCATAAGCAAATATACATATACAACATCCGTAAATAATCAAGTCACATCAACAGCAAATACCTAAGGTTCATACGAACCCTAACTAACACACTCTGTGATTCTAGACACGCTATACCAATTTTATTATCAGGGCCCCTAACACTAGTTAAATGGTGGCCGTCACCTGGTAGTCAAGCTAGCTAGCCCGTGGACCCCGCACTAGTACCTCCACGTATAACTGGCACAGACAGGGAGCAGACCCTAAGCACACTCTCCCCCAGCACCTAAAATAAAAACTGGTACAGACAGTGAGCAGACCCCAAGCACACTCTCCCCCAGCACCATAAAAATAAGACTACCATCTGGCTATTCCAACATTTAACTGTGACTTACTAGATGTCTAAGTGTGACCAGTTTTATTATTCCTAGTTACTTAATTTCTATTATCCTCCATTCTCTCATTATCTCGAGTAGGCTCACAGCCTCTCCGCTCGTCTGGATAATACAAGCTTATCTCAACTAGTACCCTCGGTACCCTACTCTCACAATTTCCACAGCCAACAACAACAGAAATAACCTACTAATACCACATTTCTAATATTACCAATAACATCAACAGTAGCATCAATTCAACAACATCAACAGCAATAAATTCCAATTAAATTCATCTCACAATAACTATTCACAGCCACAAAGAATTATTCAAGCATATAACACAACAATAAACATACAACAACTTGGTACTACGAGCAGTATATAAATATTTACTTATCCTCACCTTAGCCGATTCCTACTCTTGATAGTCCTCGAAGTGTTCCGGCTCAGGCTCCTCAGGGTACTGCTCGTTATCAATTCCTATATCAAACAACAATTTATGCACATATAAGATGATATGCAAATGCTCGACTATTACTGTAAGCCGTAAAAATAATTACTGGACCTACTCGGTACTTCCCCGGGTTATTCCCATTATCATCATAATCCACCATTTATTTTCAGGTGTCAAAATAATACCATACTTGTACCCGGATATTATTCCGGTACGTATTTACTTTGATAATATCCTTTCCATTTTTATTTTCCTTGAGTATGTACTTTCCAAAACATTTGTTAAAAATAATTATTATTTACCATCTATATATTCCCAAAATAAATATTTCTCATATGGTATACCATATATTTTCCAAATTATACTTACTATTAAAATTTCATTTTTTTCAAAATTATTATTATTATTTTTTTTCCAAAATTTTCGCATTTATTTATCATTATTATTTATTATATATATTTTTTTTTATTTCGGGCTGGGCCTTACTATGCAGCCCATGTCCAAAACCCAGCCCACTAATAGACCAGACCCAATGTTGACCAGGTCCAGGGCTGACTGGCCAGACCAAGCCAAGCATCAGACCCACGAATTGAGCCCAACCTCAAGCTCGGCCCGACTCCTAGCCCGCGCCCGGCCCGAAGATGCTTGGTCAATCCCTGACCCGCGACCCACATCCGGGTAATCTTCATCACCTGGGTGCTCACCTTGATGGACGTTGGCCGGAATGCGAGGCGAGGTGCAAACAGCGGCGGCGTCGTGAGGGGGATGCGAGGAAGTGCGACGGACAACTACTGGTGTTGGCTGTCCGGCGAGGTAGTGGTGAGGCGACGGTGGTGGTGTTGCAAAGGGAAAGGAACAGCGGCCGGATCCGGTGGCGGCTTGCGGTCGTCTCACGTCGGGTGGAGCAACTGGGCGAAGGGGAATGAGGAGAAAGGTGTCGACGTTACGGGCGGCGACTCTCGACTGTCGATGCTGCGGCTCCGGGCGGCGACGACGCATCCTCAGCAGCGGCAGGCGAGCAGGAAGGGAGAGGCGGCGGTTGGCTGTCCGGTAGTTCACGGGTGGTGACCGGCAGCCCCTACTCCTTTTCCTTTTTTTTCTGTTTCTTTTCTTGGTTTCTTTCTTTTCTTTTTTTTTGTTATTATTATTGTGTTTCTGGTTTTGGTTTGGTGAAAGGAGTTGCAGGAGGAGTACTGGGTTGTGTATTTTTTTGCAGAGAGTATGAGGAGAAGGTGAAGATGGAGGCAAGGTGTGGTATGGTGTGCACTGGAAGCAGAGAAGGCACGGGAAAAAAAAATGATTTTCACGGGTTACACAGGAAATGGCTCACGGGCACACAGGAGAAGGCGGCTGCGTGACTCAATCATGCAGCCGTGTCCCGTCCGGACCAGAAAATATCTATATTGCCCCCTTGACTTTATTTCTGGCCCGATAATTCGAGGTTAAACCTGACTTTTCTCGAGATTTCTGGACCCGAAAAATTCCAACTTTGGTCCGTAAAATCCGCAGAAAAATCCCGAGCGTAGGACAGAGCTCGGTTTCGGAATCCGATGCATAATTTACCCTGAAATAATTACCCAAGATTATTTTTTTACGGTGAATCACTGTACAAAGCATTTTTACAGTCCCGGTAAAATGTAAATTTTTACCCGGGCTGTTACAGTCTACCCCCCTTAAAAGAATTTCCTCCCTGAAATTCACTCCGAACCGGTGAAGAGATGCGGACACTGGGATCGCCTGTGCTCCTCGACTTCCCATGTTGATTCGTTAGCAGAATGCTTACTCCACTTGACCTTAACTATAGGAATGGTACGGTTCCGCAACTGCCGTACTTCTCGAGCAAGAATCTGTTCTGGCACTTCTGTGTAGGTAAGATCTTCTATCACTTCGACATCCACTGGGGCCACAATATGACTAGGGTCTGATCGGTATCTCCTCAGCATAGAGACGTGAAACACATCGTGAATGCGCGATAGCTCATCAGGCAAAGACAACCTGTAAGCTAGTGGTCCAATTCTCTCCACAATCTCATATGGCCCGATATACCTTGGACTCAGCTTTCCTCTCTTGCCGAACCTGATCACTCCTTTCCATGGTGCAACTCTGAGAAAAACCTTCACACCAACGTTATACTCCATCTCACATCGGTGTTTGTCGGTATAGCTCTTCTGCCGATCCTGAGCAGCTTTCATGCACTGTCTCACCGTCTGGATCTTGTCCACTGTCTGTTGAACTAACTCTGGTCCAACGATCAATCTCATACCTTTTTCGTCCCAACATACCGGACTTCTACACTTTCTTCCATAGAGAGCCTCAAAAGGTGGCATACCAATGCTGGAATGGTAGCCGTTGTTATATGCAAACTCTGCCAAGGGTAGGTACTTATTCCAACTCCCACTGAAGTTAAGTTCATAAGCTCTAAGCATATCCTCCAGTGTCTGTATGGTCCTCTTAGACTATCCATCTGTCTGAGGATGAAAAGTAGTGCTGAAGCTCAACTTGGTTCCCAATGCAGCTTGTAAACTCTTCCAGAATCGTGATGTGAATCTGGGATCTCTGTCTGAGACTTTGGACTTTGGAATCCCATGTAGCCTCACAATCTCAGCAACATACTTGCCCGCCAAAGTGTCCATGGTATCAGTCTGGCGGATAGGGAGAAAATGAGCAGATTTTGTTAATCGGTCAACGATGACCCAAATAGCATCATGCTGCCTCCGAGTCATCGGCAAACCAATCACAAAATCCATAGTGATCATCCCCCACTTTCACTTTGGTATTGTCAACGATCTCTTCTTGCCTGTTGGAGCCTGATGTTCGGCTTTCACCTGCTGGCAAGTAATGCATCTAGCGACATACTCTACTACATCCTTCTTCATACGAGGCCACCAGAAATGGCTCTTTAGGTTCCGATACATCTTGGTGCTTCCAGGATGCATCGCATACGGCGTCATATGACCTTCATCCAGGATCTGACTACGCAAATTACTGACATTGGGTACACATACCCGTTTTCCAATCATCAGTGCTCCATCATCAACTATACGAAACTTGTCCTCTTTTCCACTCCTTACTCCTTCCTTTAGCTTGACCAGGTCGGGATCTCCATCTTGTAATTCCACTATCCATCCTCTTAGGTTAGACTTGACACTCATGTGTGCTAGCAAAGCTCCTGTATCATCCACTGTTAAGTCAACTCCCAGCTTCCTTAACTCGATAAGTGAGAACATCGAGTAACTAGTGGAGGCATCATCCGGTTGTCTCCGGCTCAAAGCATCAGCTACCACATTAGCCTTCCCTTGGTGATACTCGATAGTACAATCATAACCATTAAGCAACTCAACCCAACATCTTTGTCGCAGGTTAAGCTCCTTCTGAGTCATGATGTACTTAAGGCTTTTGTGGTCGGTGAAGATTCAGCACTTCTCTCCAAACAAGTAGTGTCTCCAAATCTTCAGAGCCAAGATCACAGCTGCCATCTCAAGATCATGGGTCGGGTAGTTCTTCTCATGAGTCCTTAGCTGTCTGGAGGTATAGGCAATCACTCGTCCTTCTTGCATCAGTACGGCTCCTAAACCAAGACCTGATGTATCACAAAACAACACGTACTCAACTTCTGGCCTCGGTACTGTCAGCACTGGTGCCGTAGTCAGCTTCTACTTAAGCTCCTCAAAACTCCGTTGGCACTCCGGGCTCCAAACAAAAGCTTGTTCTTTCCTCAATAGCTTAGTCATGGGACTGGCTAATAAGGAAAAACCTTCTATGAACCTCCGATAATATCCTGCAAGGCCAAGAAAACTCCTGACTTCGGACACGTTCTTAGGAGGCTCCCACTCCAACACAGCCTTAACTTTGGCAGGATCAACCTTTATTCCATCTCCACCTACTACATGTCCGAGGAAGGAAACTTCTCCAAGCCAAAATTCACACTTGCTGAATTTGGCATACAGCTGCTTCTCCCGTAACCTTTGAAGCACTATCCTCAAATGCTCTTCGTGCTCTTCCTTGCTCTTGGAGTGGATGAGGATAGCGTCGATGAAGACCACAACGAACTTATCCAAAAAATCGTTCAAGACCAAGTGCATCAAGCACATGAATACTGCCGATGCATTGGTCAAACCGAAAGGTACCACAGTGAATTCGTAGTGGCCATACCGTGTGCAAAAAGCTATCTTCGGTATGTCATTCTCCAAAATCTTGATCTGGTGATAGCCCGATCGGAGATTAATCTTTGAAAACACCATTGCTCCATGAAGCTGATCGAAAAGATCATCAATCCTCGGTAACGGGTACTTGTTCTTGATTGTCACCTTGTTGATCTGGCGATAGTCTATACACATACGCAGACTACCATCCTTCTTCTTCACGAACAAGACTGGAGCACCCCATGGTGAGGTACTAGGTCTGATGAAACCTTTCTCCAGTAGTTCATCTAGCTGCTTCTTCTGCTCCTGAAGCTCTGTTGGTGCCATCCTGTATGGTGCCATCGAGATAGGTGTAACTCCATGTACAAGCTCGATGGTGTACTCAACCTCTCTGTCGGGTGGCAAACCTAGTAGATCATCATGGAAAACATCAACAAACTCCCTCACAACTAATACATCCTCCGGGGTAGGGTCTTGTGTCTCTCCGCTTGGAATGTGGGTCAGCAAAGCGTCTGGACCATGTTGCTTCATTTCGTAGCCCTGGGTAGCAGAGATCCTACATGTGGTTGTAGTTCTCCCCACTCCGGACAAAACAATCGACAGATCTTCGGCGGATGTCAACCTCACTTGCTTAGCTCGGCAATCCACCAAAGCTTGATACTTCGACAACCAATCCATGCCTAGGATTATATCAAATCCTCCCATGTTTATGACAATGAGTCGTGCCGGAAAGGTTTCGTTCTCGAATACTAGCGGCACATCCTTACAAACTCTATCTAGCCTCACTATGATGACTGCAGGTAATCTAACCCTCATCGGTTTTTCTAAGGATACATCTTCACAGTTATGTTGCATGGCATAGGTTTGAGCTATAAAGGAATGTGTAGCTCCAGGATCAATTAATGTGAAAGCAACACTACCATATACTGTAAAGATACCTGCTATGACTTGGGCAGCATCAGGGTCCTCTTCTGCGGTGATAACAAAAGCTCTAGGAACTGCTGTGCTTTGGTTGGCTCCAGATTGGGTCCTTGCGGAAGGATTCCCATGACCTCGACCTTGTCCTTGTCCTTGTGCTCTAGATCCACTAGCCACAAAAGCCTGAACTGTTGGTGCCGGTGCAGAGTTACTGACTCTCCTAAGCTTCGGGCATGCATAACGGTAGTGTCCCAACTCATTGCACTCAAAGCATCTGACTGATGATATGGGACGTCAGAAGCGATTATCTCCAAAACTAGTCACTCCAGGTCCTCTCCATCCACCAGTCGAAGCTCTGCGGTTTTTAGTCCAACCACGTCCATAGGTCGTCGACTGATACTGTCCTCGTCCAGCTGCAGGTGCACTAGCGGCAGGTGCATATGGCTTCTTGTTCTGACTAGGTGGAACCTGCGGTGCATTTCTCTTCTGGCGATACTCCTGTTGATCACGCCATGTAACTTCAGCCTTCTGAGCATCCCTCACCATGTCCTGATATCCAGCATAGTCCTTACATCCCATGATAGCTCGGATGTCAGGATGTAAACCTCTCTAGAAACGTTGGCATCTGGCTTTGGTAGTTGCTACCAGATCTCCAACATACAGGGACAAACGATCAAACTTCTTCTCGTACTCTGTCACGGTCATATCATCCTGGCGCAATTCCAAGAATTCGCGCTGCATGCACTCCTGAAATTCTTCAGTAATGAACTTGTCCTTGAACATGGCCGTGAACTCAGCCCATGGCATCACCACTGGTTTCGGTAGGTCTCTTGTGGTAGATTCCCACCAGGGCGGCATAGTTCGCCCACTGGTCGGTTGTGCACTTGATCTTAAGCATGACCTTGGCGATCTGACGTAGCCACTCGTCCGCCTCGCGAGGGTCGGTCGCTCTTGAGAAGGGCTCAGCTCCAAGTTCAGATAGCTTGGTGAAAACAGGGTCCTCGACTGGTCCCCCAGCTGTCTGTCGATGAAGGATCTGGGTCATCATATGCATCATCTGCAGAGACATCTGGTATGGCATACCCGGTACCCCATCGTAGACATGTGGTTCATCTACGTAGGCATGCGGTTGACCGATCGACACTTGGTCCTCTTCCAAGTGTTGTTGGGCGGCATGCTGGTGTCCCTCAGCCGGATCTATCTCGTCCTACCTATATGAAGATGTATGCATGAGTATCATATTCATAACATGTGGAGCAGGATATGCACAAACAATCAAACAACAACCAAGAACCTACAGCCCGCTCCGCTACCAAAATGAAACGCCCCGATCCGTATTTACCGTTATGCACAGTAAACACGTGGGACCACATATTATTACAGTAACCACAGTGGTAAATATCACAACCAACGGTATTAATACAATAAAAGTACATAATACATCAACAGTACTTGTCCCGGCACGGGAACATTATTACAACAAGCAACCGATTCAAGAAATAAAATGCAAGCAGCGGAAGTCTTAATACAACACAGCAGCAGACAATAGTATAAACATGATGCAACGCAGGATGGATCCGAGCCTGGCAGAGGGTGCGCCACAGCTCGCCTCGAACGTACCTGAGCTACGCACAATCAAACTAAGCGACCAGGTCACGCAGGCGAGGGGTGAGTCCGAAGTGCTCACCGAGTAAAATCCATAAGCAAAGATACATATACAACATCCGTAAATAATCCCACTCACATCAACAGCAAATACCTAAGGATCATACGAACCCTAACTAACACCCTCTATGATTCTAGACACGCTATACCAATTTTATTATCAGGGCCCCTATCACTAGTTAAATGGTGGTCGCCGCCTGGTAGTCAAGCTAGCTAGCCCGTGGACCCCGCACTGCTACCTCCACGTATAACTGGCACAGACAGGGAGCAGACCCCAAGCACACTCTCCCTCAGCGCCTAAAATAAAAACTGGTACAGACAGGGAGCAGACCCCAAGCACACTCTCCCCCAGCACCATAAAAATAAGACTACCATCTGGCTATTCTAACATTTAACTGTGACTTACTAGATGTCTAAGTGTGACCAGTTTTATTATTCCTAGTTACTTAATTTCTATTATCCTCCATTCTCTCATTATCCCGAGCAGGCTCGCAGCCTCTCTGCTCGTCTGGATAATACAAGCTTATCTCAACTAGTACCCTCGGTACTCTACTCTCACAATTTCCACAGCCAACAACAACAGAAATAACCTACTAATACCACATTTCTAATATTACCAATAACATCAACAGTAGCATCAATTCAACAACATCAACAGCAATAAATTCCAATTAAATTCATCTCACAATAACTATTCACAGCCACAAAGAATTATTCAAGCATATAACACAACAATAAACAGACAGCAACTTGGTACTACGGGCAGTATATAAATATTTACTTATCCTCACCTTAGTCGATTCCTACTCTTGATAGTCCTCGAAGTGTTCCGGCTCAGGCTCCTCAGGGTACTGCTCGTTATCAATTCCTATATCAAACAACAATTTATGCACATATAAGATGATATGCAAATGCTCGACTATTACTGTAAGCCGTAAAAATAATTACTGGACCTACTCGGTATTTTCCCGGGTTATTCCCATTATCATCATAATTCACCAATTATTTTAAGGTGTCAAAATAATACATACTTGTACCCGGATATTATTCCGGTACGTATTTACTTTGATAATACCCTTTCCATTTTTATTTTCCTTGAGTATGTACTTTCCAAAATATTTGTTAAAAATAATTATTATTTACCATCTATATATTCTCAAAATAAATATTTCTCATATGGTATACCATATATTTTCCAAATTATACTTACTATTAAAATTCCATTTTTTTTCAAAATTATTATTATTATTTTTTCCAGAATTTTTGCATTTATTTGTCATTATTTTTTGTTATTTTTTTTTTATTTCGGACTGGACCTTACTATGCAGCCCATGTCCAAAACCCAGCCCACTAATATACCAGACCCAAGGTTGACCAGGTCCAGGGCTAACTAGCCAGACCAAGCCATGCATCAGACCCACGAATTGAGCCCAACCTCAAGCTCGGCCCGACTCCTAGCCCGCGCCCGGCCCGAAGCTGCTGGGTCAATCCACGACCTGCGACCCACATCCGGGTCATCTTCGTCACCCGGGTGGTCACCTTGATGGACGTTGGCCGGAACGTGAGGCGAGGTGCAAACAGCGGCGGCGTCGTGAGGGGGATGCGAGGAGGCGCGACGGACGACTACTGGTGTTGGCTGTCCGGCGAGGTAGTGGTGAGGCGACGGTGGTGGTGTCGCAAAGGGAAAGGAACAACGGCCGGATCCAGTGGCGGCTCGCGGTCGTCTCGCGTCGGGTGGAGCAACTGGGCGAAGGGGAATGAGGAGAAAGGTGTCGGCGTTACGGGCGGCGACTCTCGGCTGTCGATGCTGTGGCTCCGGGCGGCGATGACGAGTCCTCAGCGGCGGCAGGCGAGCAGGAAGGGAGAGGCAGCGGTTGGCTGTCGGGTAGTTCACGGGTGGTGACCGGCAGCCCCTACTCCTTTTCCTTTTTTTTTTCCTGTTTCTTTTCTTGGTTTCTTTCTTTTTTTTTTTTGTTATTATTATTGTGTTTCTGGTTTTGGTTTGGTGAAAGGAGTTGCAGGAGGAGTACTGAGTTGTGTATTTTTTTGCAAAGAGTATGAGGAGAAGGTGAAGATGGAGGCAAGGTGTGGTATGGTGTGCACTGGAAGTAGAGATGGCACGGGAAAAAAAGAATGATTTTCACGGGTTACACAGGAAATGGCTCACGGGCACACAGGAGAAGGCGGCTGCGTGACTAAATCATGCAGCCGTGTCCCGTCCGGACAAAAAAATATCTATAATGCCCCTTTGACTTTATTTCTGGCCCTATAATTCGAGGTTAAACCTGACTTTTCTCGAGATTTCTGGACTCGAAAAATTCCAACTTTGGTCCGTAAAATCCGCAGAAAAATCCCGAGCATGGGACAGAGCTCGGTTTCGGAATCCGATGCATAATTTACCCTGAAATAATTACCCAAGATTATTTTTATACGATAAATCTCTGTACAAAAGCATTTTTACAGTCCCGGTAAAATATAAATTTTTACCCGGGCTGTTACACATATCATCAACAACATCACTACTTTTTAGTTCAAGTGGTTAAATTTTACAAAAAAGAAGTTTGAAGTACCTCTATCCCACCTTTTTTAGTTTAGGTAGTTAAATCTTTAGTTCAAGTGGTTAAATCTTATAAAAACAAAATTCAAGGTACTTCTTTCTCATTTTTTTAGTTCAGCTGCTTAAATTCATTTGACCAAAATTCAGTTGGTCAAAAAGTAATGACATGATATAAATAAATTACATAAATTTTAACATTTTATGAAGGGAAATAATTTTAAACATTCCCTTATGCTCGAATTAGTGGAATGATACTAACATTATTTCTATTATATTTTTTTTACATTTAATGAGGGAAGATTCGAATTCTTTCTATGGTGGGAAAAAGAAAATACACGTAGGAAAAGTAGCACATAATATTAATACACAATATTAATACTAATCTTTCAAATAGCTGACAGTTATAGAGTTCATTTCCAAAATAAATTGCGTAATACAATTGCATAATGGCGAATGAATTTGACTATAGTAAAGAGAGCCTACATAAATTTGTCGCTGTCATTACAGACCAACACGGAACCTTTTCAACATGCTTTGTCCTCACTCGTATGTTTCCGAGTAAAACTTTTCAGGAGGTCACCCATCCCAGAATTGCTCCAAGTCAAGCACGTTTAGTTTTGGGGTTTTTCTCGATTGTACAGTCCCATACCTATACAACCTCGTAATCACTTCATTTGAGCTATTCTTAATTGTACAGTCCCATACCCGTATAATTATGAAATCGCCCTAACTCTGCAGCCCCAACACAATCTCAAGATCTCTCCTATTCTGGTGTAGATTCGGTACATTCATGTGCCTCTCCGTCTAGAAGACCACATTCATGTGCCCTTCCATCTAGAATGTTTCCGGGTAAAACTTCCCAGGAGGTCACCCATCCCAGAATTGCTCCAAGTCAAGCATGTTTAACTTTGGAGTTTTTCTGGAATAAGCACCGAAAGGGTAGGTGCACCTTGTTAATATAGTTAGTACCCATCAAACCGTTTAAGCTATTCTCGATTGTAAAGTCCCATACCTGTACAACCTTGAAATCACTTCATTTGAGCTATTCTTAATTATACAGTCCCACACCCGCAAAATTACGAAATCGCCTCAACTGTGCAATCCCATCCCTACACAGTCTCACGATCTCTCCTATTCCGGTGTGGATTTGGTACATTCATGTGCCCCTCCGTCTAGAAGCCTGCTGGAAGCCGCTCCTTGCCTTTGCTCATTCCGGCATCTACGTACACTTCCCGACCTCATAGACCCCGGGTGTCACATCCAAACTCTTAGTTGTCGACAATAAAGAAAAATTTTCAAGGATTATGGCAAAATCAAGATAAATTTAAGTGTTTATTTTCCTTTACATTATTTTCTTTTAGGAAAATATATTAGAATGATATAAATATTTTTTATATAAATAAATTTTTTTAAAAAATTTTATAACTTATAAATTTTATATAGAATTTTCTATAATATTTTCTTATATTGAATGAGAATTTATTACTTCTAAGATTATGTACCCAAATTACTTGATAAGAAGGAAGAGAAAATTCATGAGTGTATCATAGAATATAGTTTTGATACTGAAAAATGTCAGCGATTGTTTTAAATTTGTGCCATCAATTACAATCGCTCATTGTCCAACTGACTATGAAACATGAATTCAATATGAGTTATGATTTTAAAAAAATTTTTAAAAGAAATTATACATGAAAGTCCAACCAATTAATGGAGTAAACTTACGACAAATCAAGCCATAAAATAAACCATCATCACAAAATTGTCCAAAGAAAACCCAGTTACTTACTTGAATTTACCTCACCAAATCTCTTCTTCTGTATAAAATTACATGATCAACTATTGTAGCTACCTTTAAATTATTCTCATTTTCGAATTTCTAATTAAAAAAACCTTTATTCTGAAACACAAAAACTATTGGTATCATGTAAAGTTATTGCTATGATGAATAATTTGATGGTAAGTTTTTGTAGGTGAAGACAAGCATGATACCAATAACCTTTGTGAATTTTGAGATTAAGCCACGTTGAGAATAATTTTAAAGTAACTTTATCGGTTGATCATGTAATATTATCCGGAAGAAGAGATTAGATGAGGTGAATTTAACTAAGTAATTGCCTTTTCTTTTTCTTTTTTTTAAGGAAACGGCTGCGTATATTGATTAATTAGAAGAAATTACATCAATATCAGCCCTTGTAATATCAAGGATGCTACTGGGAAAGTAAATAAACCAAGACTGTTCCGACCTAAAAGAAAAGGCAAGTTGGCAGAGTTCATGAGCTGCCTTATTACAAGACTTTGGAACGTAACAAAAAAAACTGACTCTGACTGGCAAGTAATTTAATATCACTAATAATGCGACCTGAAGGGGAATTTTCCACAGAATGGCGGTTAAGGGCATTGATAACTACTTGGGCATCCATCTCCAAAAAGAGGTGTGCAATCTGTTTCTCAAGAGCAAGGCATATACCCATGCATGCAGCATAGGCCTCTCCCACCAAAACATCAAGTTTGGCTGGCATCCACTTGGTTCCCATTGTGATAACCTCCCCAGAATGTGTGCGAAAGATAGCTCATAGCCCCGCTCTATTATCAGATATGGCAATCTGTTATTGAGTTTTTAGCAGTTCATCGGAGGTGGCTCCCAATGGCGACTGCCTGTGACGGTGGTTCGGGCTGTGTCGGAGTATTAGCTTGCCTATAACTCGATAGAAAGTTTACCGCTATAGACGGGATTTGCTCGGCATTGATGCAGGAGTTCTGGAAAACTAGTAAATTTCGGTATTTCCAGCATGACCAAGCAATCACTAAGACCTGCTCCATAATCTCCACCCCATGGTTCGTCATAATTTCTTGCAGCCATTGAGATGGTGTGGTTGCTACGGAATAACATATCTGAAGCGACGCCGGAATCCTCTACCAAATACCAATGATCCATGACAGTCTTTTAACAAGTGTAGAATAGATTCAGGAGGACCACGACATCTTGGACATGAAGTATCAATATGGCTGATCCTAGAAACCACATTTATCCTAACGGGCAATGTGTCAGTGCATCTGCCACCACGGTTTGTCGCACCCAGGGATTAAGGATCCCTCAATTGCCCGCAAGGGATGAAGCATCTTGAGACAAACCCCATATCCGAATTTCACAGTATACTCACCTGATGGGGGCATAATACTAGTAAGGACTATCAGGTAAATTTTGTGCACTAATAGGGATACTCTTAATGAGGGATGCCTCCCTAGTTGAGAATAACGAATCCACCAAAGCATACTGCCATTCTCCTACATCCGGGTCAATCAGTTTGGCCACACAAGAGTTTGGATCAAGAGTGTGTGGAGGAGACCAAATCAAAGGGTGGCTCTAATCAGGAAGCCATTTGTCACCCCACACTCGAACGTGTTGGCCATTACTAATCATCCAATGGGTCCCCTGGTTTAGAATCTCCCATGCTTTGCATATGCTTCTCCAAGTATAACTTGGGTTGTAGCCGATAAGAGCTTCCATGAATAAAGTTCGGGGAAAATAGTGAGCCTTGAGTATACGAGCAATGAGACTGTTTTCATTAGTAATCAATCTCCACCCTTGCTTAGCTAAGAAAGCTAAGTTAAAGGCATCTATAGACCGAAATCCCATTCCTCCTGCCCTCTTCCGCCTACACAATTTATCCCAAGCCATCCAATGGATCTTTCATTTACCATCTTTTTGGCCCCACCAAAATCGCCTAATAAGGACTTCCATTTCATCACAAATTGATTGGGGTAATAGGAAACAACTCATAACATAGTTTGGTACTGCCTGGGCTACAGATTTAATGAATAACTCTCTCCCTGCTTCAGAGAGCTGTCGCTCCTTCTATTGTCCCATTTTCTTCATAAGTCTATCCCTCACAGTAGCAAAAATTAGCCTTTTGGACCTACCCAACATAGCTGGTAACCTCAGGTATTTATCAAAAGTGTCAACTACCTTTTTATCTAGATCCTCTTGGATCTGTGATACTAACTCATCAGGTACATTTCGGCTGAAGACCACTTCTGACCTGTCCAGGTTGATTCTTTGTCCTGAAGCTGCTTCGTATTGAGCAAGGATATTCCTTAGGATATGAGCCTCCGTGATGGAAGCTCTAGCAAATAGGACACTGTCATCCGCAAAGAATAAATGTGAGATAATTGGGGCTGATGGGCAAACTCGTATGCCATACAAACTACCTATCACTTGTGCGTGCCGGAGTAGAGCTGAGAAGCCCTTCGCACATAAAAGGAATAAGCGTGGTGAGAGAGGATCTCCCTGCCTAATACCTCTCGACGGAATAATAGTCTGTTGTGGGATCTGATTAATGAGCAAAGAATATGAGACCGATCTCACGCAAGTCATAACAAGAGTGGTCCACTTAGGGCTGAAATCCATCTTAAGCATGATCATCTCCAAAAAATCCCACTTTACCCTATCATACATTTTGCTCATATCCAGCTTCAGATCCATGAAGCCCCGCCTACCTGAGCAAGCCTTCTTTATATAATAGAATGTCTCGAAGGCATTAAGCGCATTATCAGTAATAAGGCGACCAGGGAAAAAGGCACTCTGCTCCTCGCCAATAATAGCAGGAAGAACTAACTTCAATCTATTAGCAATGCATTTTGTAATCAACTAAAAAATAACATTACATAGACTGATTGGTCGGAACTGACTGCATTCTTCCGGGTTCTTAATCTTTGGGATCAGAGTAATGAAGGTATGATTTAAGCTAAAAGGATCCCCCCCATTATTCAAGACTTCCAACATAGTCTTACACACATCATCTCCCACAAAACTCCAAAACTTATGGAAAAATAATGGGAGCATGCCATCAGGGCCCGGAGCTTTCGAGGGATGCATTTGAGATAATGCAGTATAAACCTCAACCCGTGAGAAAGGTTGGTCAAGGATCTCTTCCATAGAATGCGATAATCTTGGCTGAGTAAACTTTAGGACACTCTCTGCATTGGATGCACCATTAGAGGAAAAAAGATCAACAAAGAAAGAATTGAAGTCCTGAGCGATACCATTTTGTGAACGACCCATCCTCTTGAAGCATTCTTAATGCGCATAATGGAGTTTGATTTGCGCTTCTGGTTTGCTTTATGGAAGAAGAATTGGGTGTTCTTATCGCCATCCTTTAACCATGTCACTCTTGACCTTTGAGCCCATAAGGTTTCCTCTTTATGAATTAGATCCTCTAGCTCCTTATTAAGGTTCTTGGACTACTCAATGACCTGTGCCGTTTGTACTTGTGAGTTCAGCGTTGCTAGCTTCTCCTGTTTAGCCTTAATGGAGGAAATAATATGGCCAAACTCAGCTTTGTTCCATCTCTATAGATTCTCTCCACATTTTTCCAGTTTCTGACGAGCATTTGTCACAGGGTTATCCGAAGATGCTTATTCCCAAGTATCCTTAACAGTATTCACACACCCTTTATTAGTAAGCCAAACAGACTTAAAGCGAAATAATTTTTTACCTCGATGAAGGAAGGAGGGTGCTCGATCGAAAACCAATTTAAGAGGGGCATGATCTAACCCCTGCTGAGGTAAGTGTTTAACTAGTGCATTCGGGAAAAGTAGAGACCAAGCACTGTTGGCTACCATCCTATCAATCCGTTCCTCAATATGGACACCATTCACATGTCCATTCGCCCAAGTGAATTCACAACCAGTAAAGCCAAGATCAAACAAATTGGACGTGGACAGTGACTCATGGAATGCTTGCATGGCTGCAAAACTGCGAGGTCTACCTCCTCTTTTCTCTGCTTGGAACAATATCTCATTGAAGTCACCACCACATAACCAAGGATAAGAGTGGTCCTCACCCAGCTGATTCAACAGTTGCCATGTCCGCCATTTTTCAGTGGTTTGCGGCCAGCCATACATGCCAGAAAAATGCCAACTCCCCATGTCACCAATTCTGCTAACTAATACATCTATATGATGGAGACTCCAGGATCTAAGGGTGACATCCACTCCCTCCTTCCATAGAAGTGCTAGCCCACCATTGTGTTGCCTAGCAAAACCTTCACATTCCACAACCAGTAAAACTTCCCAAATTTTGACGCCTACGAACGCGTTCCATCTCAAAATTTTTTGGTCTAGTTTTTGAGAAAAAAACTAGAATAGGATTTTCAAGCATGATTTGCTTACATAGGGTCGAGAATGCTTGTGGATTCCCTAAACCACAACAGTTCCAACATAAGAGACTCATTGGGTTCAGCGGGACTGCTCTGCAGCCTCCACCGTTAATTAATGATCACCCTCCAGGGTGAGAGTAGAATTGCCCCTTCGTTTCTTACCAAACCCGTCCACCTTCATGCTATCTGACTCACTCCTTGCCGGATCAAGTTTCCATTTAGTCATCAGCTGCTCACTATTTACACTGCCCGCCTCTAAAGTATTGCCTCTAGCTAACCTTTTCCACTTAGTTACTAATCTTGAACCCAATGAGGAGTGACTTTGTGGAATCTCACTCATATAAAGGCATGGTGACAAAGTAGGGATCGGGTTATGCTTGAGGTACTGTTAGCTTCGTCAATGTGTGAACCTTGGGTGCTATCACACTGCTTCACAAACCCAGGTGGGGCATCAAAGGTAAAAAATGTTGCATTAGCAGGATAATTAGTCTGACAAGCTGCTCTCCCCTGAGAAACCAATCCCGTAAATGAAGAAATCGGGCTCGTGATACAAAACTTCTCCAGTTGTTTAGCTATCCCACTAGTTGGGGTGAGAGTAGCCAGAGAACCAGATGTGGGAGTAGGATCAGTCTCCAGCATATCTGAACTACCATAAGTAGCTGCAGTACTCGTAATAGGACCGGGTTGAACTGTCATAGACTCAATCTCCACAACTCCATTCTCCGCATCAGCAAATTCGCTACTAAACTCAGCCTCGTCATTAACACCTGAACCACCGATAACACTGATACCTGTGCCCCCTCTGCCTTCTCCTTTGGCATCTGTCCCTGCTTGCCAAAGCCTTCGTCGTGGAAAGCTCCACCACAATGAGAGGGCTTGAATATGAGCTTGCGTCTAACTTTCTCATTGGTGTGCACTCCTCGAAAACTTGTGGTCCGACATAAAGGAGAAGCCCTAAGGTCCTCCCCATACTGATACAACTCAGGATTGAGGAGGTCATCATCAGCTACATGGGAGCAATCCTTGGCAATACGACCCATTCGACCACAATGGTAACATAAAAACGGTAACCTTTCGTACTTGTAATATACCCAGGCTTGCCGACCATCCTTCATCACTACTGTTGAACCACGCAACATGGGAGACCGGACATCCTTCACAACCCAAAATCTGATAAACTTGCCATACCCTAGTCCATGTTCATGATCCAGTTGAAGAAATGAGCCAATCTTATTCCCCAATTGTTCGAAAAATCGGTCCTTGCGATAGTTAAGAGGAACATCGTAAGCCCGAGCCCATATCGGTACATGAAATAACGAAAGTTCAGAAGATTGCTCCGAACCCTTAACCTCTTTTAACAGCACAACTTGATTATCAAAATACCAAAGCTCTTGCTCTAACCCCCGATCCTTATCTCGCCAAAGGTGAAACTGAAAGATGAAGAGGTTCTTGTCTAGTTGAGAGATCTCCACATCATGGGTAGCCTTCCAAACTTGCCTCATCGTACGCATGAAATCTTGGACTTTAAAGGGTCTGTCCGTCCATAGCATACCAACAAGACATAGACTCAATTCAGTTGGCCCCGTCTTTACATCGTCCTCCTCAAAAACCAGTGCCTCGTGCTCCTCAGCCGAAGGAATAATACCCGTACGGCCATCCACTCCATCTGCAGATGGATTGTGGTCCGTCATAGCAAACAAATCTCCGATATCAAAAGCACTAAAAGGGAGAAGAAACCCTAGATGGGAGATAAACCCTAGAAAGGAAAAAAAAAACTCTCAGCCAAAGCGAGAGGGAACCGACTAAATCGAAGATGGGTAATCTACTTTGAAAGATATTATTTTCGTAATTTCCTTTTCTTTGGACGATGATAATTTATTTATTGCATAATTTGTTATAATTTGGTACTATATTATTTGGCTGGATTGTCATTTATAAATCTTCTTAAATATTTTTTTCACGACACTTTCTCTTTACATGAAGAGATTCTTTTTGTAAAAGATGATAAGTGTTATCACTATATTTTATTTGAGGTAGGTATCTGATTAAATATATATAAAATATCAAGTATATTTACAGATTGCTAATAATAACGGGCTTACTCAAATTTCAAAATGTTGTTATTTCTGAGGAGAGCACGTGCCTTTCCATCATCATAATTAAGTAATTGTTTGCTCTACAAAAAAATAAATAAAAGTGAAACAACTAGAGCGTAGTTTCCCCATTTTTACAACAGTCAGTGTATGATGAGAACCAATTGATTAGGCTCTAACTAATTGACACAATGATCAACGAATTGTGTGTTTTGCGGAGGAGAGTATGATATGAATCTGATTTAAAATTATTCCTAGGAAGAGCTTTAACAATTTCGCTCCTCACGTGTGAACAGGATTTGTTGGTAAAACTATTGGAAAAATGGATGGGCAGATGGTAAAAGAAAAAACAAAAGCATTTTTATAATTTGACATTTACTTGCTTATTTTTATAAATGTTTCTTGGAAGGTCAATACATACCGAGATGCAAATACAAATTACAATTTGATGAACGCCAGAGGCAACGCCGTCAAAATTCCTACAATTAAACCACAATTGGAACTGTTTTTTAATCATTTGTTAACTTTGTTATTCCACTCCTAAATACCCATAAAAGGCTTTAAATTAAACCCCCAAGCCAAAACTGCATTTTTTTTTTTTTAAAAAAAAGTTTTAACCAAGTGTTAGATAGAGCAGTGACATAATTCGACAATTCTGCCTGGCGAAGAATCATTAATTTTCTGCTATGTGGTGGAACAGCAGGAAAACACATGTTGCGAAGTTTAATTATTGGTTCTACTTCTACCCACCGTAATTCTCGCTATCTACAGAGGACTATTGCCATGTAAATTATGAATCTTTTCATGGGCAGTTTTGGGTTCGAGTCTTCTTTATAAACCACCTAACTTTCTTTAAAGCTTTCTTTAAAACTCTATATCCGCAATCAATCTGTGAGATATAGAGAAAGAGAGGAGAAATTAGCTAGGTAGAGAGGTAGGCAAAGAAGACAAAAGATGATAACGGAAGAAGATTTCTACAAGGTGATGTGTGCAATGGTGCCACTCTATTTTGCAATGCTGGTGGCATATGGGTCAGTGAAGTGGTGCAAGATATTCAGCCCGGAGCAGTGCTCAGGGATCAACAGATTCGTTGCTGTCTTTGCAGTCCCGGTTCTGTCTTTCCACTTCATATCTCAAAACAATCCATACCAGATGGACACCAAGTTCATATTGGCTGACACTCTCTCTAAGGTATTGGTTCTGGTGGTCCTCTCCATCTGGGCTGCTTTCTTCGGTGGAGGGCTGGATTGGCTCATCACTCTCTTCTCAGTTGCAACTCTGCCCAACACACTTGTCATGGGCATTCCTTTGCTAATTGCCATGTATGGAGATTTCACTCAAAGCCTCATGGTGCAAGTGGTCGTTCTTCAGTGTATCATATGGTATAGTGCAATTCTAATTAATTCACCTTTTATTTATTACTGCTTTAGTTAATTCCCTTTTCTTCATGGTATCCTTGATCGAGGAACTGTTTCAGGATATATAGCAGCTTTTAGTTGTCTTGTTTGTACACTCTTCCCCCAACCAATTTATCTGTAGCTACACCTTTTGTAGAAAACAATAAGCTGAAATGTTTGAAAACACATGAAACAAGACAAAAGAACTGTGCCTTTCTCACAAAAGTAGCTTCTCGTCTTCCCTTTTTATCTCAAAAGTAGTTATCAAAATTCTGCAACTTTGTAAGGTAAGGAAAATACAATATAGAAATGCTAAAAACACAAAAAAAAACCCTAAGAATATAAAAATTTGAGATCCTCCCTCCGTATAGTTTAGTAGTACTGCTAGTATCTACCATGTGGTATATATTTTGTTTTGCATACTTTTTTTTTTCTTTCTCAAGTGCATACTTTTTTTTTCCTATTCTTGAACATAAAATGTAGTATAACTGTATAATTAAGTGAATCTCTAGCTCTTGATCAGGATGAATTAAGGGAATGATATCTGGGTTTGTTTGTTGCAGGTACACTCTTTTGTTATTCCTGTTTGAATACAGAGCCGCAACCCTACTGATCAAAACCCAATTCCCAGGCTCCACAGCAGCCGCCATTTCCAGAATAGAACTCGACAATGATGTCATCTCCCTCGACGGCCGAGACCCTTTGCGCACAGAATCAGACACAGACGGCTACGGCCGCATCCGTGTCCGCATCAGGCGGTCCACCTCCTCCGCCCCGGACTCCGCCCTGTCATCCTCCATAGGCCTAACTCCGAGGCCATCAAACCTGTCCAACGCAGAGATATTCTCCGTCAATACCCCTGCACCGTTGCATGACTATAACATGAACGCTTACTCCTACTATACCCAGCAGGGACATGCCAACGAGATTGTGTTATGCAACTATGGCACCATGAGTCCTAGGCTGTCAGGTTACGCGTCGTCTGATGCTTACTCCCTGCAACCCACCCCCCGCGCCTCGAACTTTAATGAATTGGACTTAAGCAATGCCACGGGTACCCCATTTTGGGCTCGGTCTCCGGTCGCCGGCAATTTATTCCGGCAGCCTTCCCCGCCGGTCCCCGAAGCAAGGATAGTGTGGGAGGAGTCACCAGGAAAATGTCAAAATGGTGGCGCCAAAGATATTACAGGTTTGCATCATTAATTATCTAGCTATAGCTACTCATTTTCGTTTTTGTTTAATTTAATGAATTATTATCTCTTCTACTTTGGTACATATATACTAATGTCATTTTCTTTGTTAACATAAAAAATGTCCTTTTTTTAAAAAAAAATATATCCTGGTATTATGACATCGAGTCGATGTCACCTCCCAAGAGCCAAGAAAAATTGTTGTTTTTGACAAGTCAATGTAATGTTGTCGCAGCAAGGGGGCATGCAGCTTTTGCAGGTTTTAATGTACTTCTTTGTCGCCAAAATCGATTAAGATAGAATATGAAATGAGATTCTTGTGTAGACTAGAGATGACATACTCACCTGAAGTTATTGTTTTTTTTTAAAAAGTGAATCATATTGACCTACGAACCGGTAATTGAGCTTTGGAAAATATTATATGAATGATTCAGACCTAAAGCATGAACCAATTTAAGTCACCAGTAATGAGGGGAAAAAATATAATGGCTTGTACAAGTCACAAGTCAAGCTGAGAGGGTGTACAATAGCTCCAGAGTTTTACTTAATTCGGCCTCTACATGCATATAGGAGTTCAAGTTAAACCCAGCTTGAACATCTTTTCTGGAACCTTAATTAAGTGAAGCATGATTTATATCCCCTTGTTGCTACATACATGGCAACATTTTTTTTTTCCTTTTTCTGCGTCTTTCTTAAATTTTCTATCCATTTAAGTTGAAGTTTTCAACGTCATGTATTGTGTTAATGGGGGAATATGGGAAGAAAGGTGGCCTGGCCCATCCCATCAACACCGACAAAGAAAATAACAAAAAAGCAGGGGAGAGAGTGAGAAGTGGTGAATGAAATCCTGATAAATCATCAGCTCCCATCAATCGGCAACTTTTGTCGATGGACAACATCATCATTAGGTTTAGAGCACGTGTGTAATGATCGAGGTCCATTTTGCTTGCCTAATTGGTTTTCATTTCACAGTAGAGAATCAACCTCCCTTGTCAAACATAATGTAGGACACCTAATCATGCTTAATGATAGAACCAATATCCCAACTATTTTCTCTTTCTTTCTCTCTTTTTTCTTTCGAAGCGACCTATTTTTTTTTTTAAAAAAAAACAAAGACCAACCAATAAAAATTGATGCTATAGCGGAAGGCAGCAAAAAATTTAGAGTTCTACCATACTGACAGTTTTTGACTGGTTGGACTAATTAACCTTCCACAGAAAAATTAGAAGCTTGCCAGTAAATTTGACCTTCACTAAAGTTTTTTGTTACTTCACAGTTCACAGCTAGCTATTCTTACATGCTAGCTCGAGAGCATGGCGTATATAACATTTAAAAAATATATATTCTCAACGAAAAATTATTTGATTTTAGCACTTTCATTTTTGTGATGAAATCTTCTTGTTTTGCTTCGCATCGGTACGTGACAGAGTAAGTTACATCTAATTGATTCATTGATGAGGAATTTATAAGTTCCTACGTACTACAATAATGTTTTTATTCTTTCTTCTTTTGTAGATGCTAATGGTGAATTTTATTGAAAGAATGAGTAATACATTACAAGTAGAATAGAACAAAACTATGAGCCAGAGAAGTATGAGACTTTATTATTAATGCTTATCTTAATTATATCTGGTCACTTGTCATCGATCAATCTGCTGTTTTCAAATATAACAGATTGTAGAAAGCTGTTGTAAACTGCAGTTCGTAACAAAAATCAGCAAAGTTAATATATAGAAGAGCGTGTCTCCTTGCGCAGAAAAGGAGATTAGCTTCAGGGACAGTTCAAAAATGGGAGCACAGGAGGAGATGCAAGCAGGGAGCAGCAGGCAGGAAATGCCAGATGCCTTGGTCATGCTAAAGCTCATACTTACTGTGGTAGGACGCAAGCTCTCTCGCAATCCCAACACATACTCCAGCATCCTAGGCCTTCTCTGGTCTCTAATCTCATTCAAGTAAGTCCATGTTTATATATATATATATATGTAAAAGAAAATCCATATGTAATCAATTAATAATGTCCAATCATATTCCCTAAAAAAAAAAAAATAATGTCCAATGATGGAAACAGTTTCTATGTATGATTATGCTTCCTAGCCACTGCCTATATATTTTCCTTAATTTCCGGCCTCAATTATATGTTACACTGACTTCAATTTTTGTTTTTTTTTTAAATTATGTATGCATCTCATGATGATGAGCAGATGGAATGTGGGGATGCCCAGTTTGGTGAAAAATTCCATAAAAATAATTTCAGATGCAGGGCTTGGCATGGCCATGTTCAGTCTAGGTATAATTCACTATATCCTTCTTCACCTTTAAGTAGGTGGGTATGATACATACGTTACTAAGATGGAAAATAATGTACCAAAAGACCTGTACAAAACCACAAACTCGTGTGAAGCGCTATATATAAGTTTTTTATTTTGTACATTGCTATATAACCACCCTGTAGTTTCCAACATCAATGTGAGACTCTCTTCAAAAATTTTAAACATGTAGCATCATCCTAATTCCTAGCTATACCTTAATTTGCAGGGTTGTTCATGGCCCTTCAGCCTCGAATTATTGCGTGCGGTACAAAAAGAGCAGGAATGGGGATGGGGATTCGTTTCATTTGTGGTCCAATTGTAATGTCAGCTGCCTCGCTTCTTGTTGGCCTAAAGGGAGTGCGATTACGGGCGGCAATAGTACAGGTAGGTACCAATAATTTCAGACAAAACAAAAAAACACAACCTAGGTAACTTTGCATTTATCAATATTCATGTTCTATATCAATATAACTCTTGTCACATAGCCATTAAAAAAAGACCAAATTCATGATATATATATCCTTTTTTACATTTCTATTTGTACAAAACCACACACTAACAGATGCACATTGACTGATTCCCAGGCAGCTCTTCCGCAAGGCATTGTACCATTCGTCTTCGCGAGGGAATATGGATTGCATCCTGATATATTAAGTACCGGGTAAGCCAATGAAGCCTAGGCTTAATAATTATTTAATTAGACATTTGAAGTCGCAACAAGGACATCATTAATTTTTCTCAAAAAAAAAAAAACAAGGACATCATTAATAATAACATAAAATATTTCTCATTTTCTACTCATTTCCTTTTGAAAAAATACAGTATAAAAATAAAACTCTATCTTTATTTTCTCTTTTTTTAAAGAGAATATAAAAGCAGAACCACCAAACCCACATTAGTAACACAACCTCAATTTTGATACATGAGAAAAAGTAGGTTTATGTACCAATGATGAGTTTCATCATTCTCTTCCTATCTTCCCAAGATTTCCTATAATGAAGTATTTAATCATGACCGATTAAAAAATATTTCGTTGTCGTTAGATTATTTTTAAACTGAAAAAAATAATTATAAATAGATAACTTATAACAGAAGGTTATTTTATATTAAATTTCTATTTTTTAAAATAAAATTGTAGTGCAATAATATATTTGATTGCCACTAATTAATCCAGTTAATTTTCTTTCCTTTACAGGGTTATATTCGGGATGCTAGTTTCCTTACCTGTAACCCTCATGTATTACATATTTCTAGGCCTATAAGGGAATGCAGTTTGGTTATCTTATCAAGAGATCAAAGCAATGGAGAAGCCGAAGAAATTTACGAAGTAGGAAAGGCAAGCAATCCTCCTAAGTTCCCATGAAAATGTATTATGACTGTAACTTTATCAGTGCTAACCATCCGCATCTAGCTATGACTACACCTCTAGAAGAGAATTACATAACCCTCTCTTGGTCTTGCATTTAAAATTTACAATTACCTCTATCAAAGCCGGTTGTATATTCGGATGTACCAAAAAAAAAAAAACAAAAAGCCGGTTGTATATCAGCCATAATCCATTCATAGGTCAATGGATTTCCTTTTCTTATAGAATGATCGATGGGATTAAATGTTTCTAGTGACCTTACAATTTTTCACTTAAAAATAATTATATAGTTTACAGGATAAACTAAATTACTCAAGTTGTATCAAAGTGGCATACCCATTTATTCTTTTAAAAAGAGTGGCATACCAATTTAATACAACATAACTCATTAGTGTTTAATTTTTTAGATGCAACTAATTAGTCGTTACTTCTTGATTTCTTTATTTTAAAAGTCTCCTATTAGATGTGTTGCACTAAGTAAACATATCATTTAGTACAACTTGAACACGAAGCCCTGATGATTACATATAAGTTAAGATAAATCGTATGCTTCCATATCAATTTGTCATCATTATTCAAATAAAACGACGGGGTTCATTTGTGGTTAATAAAATCACTAAGGACAACTTTTTTAAGGAAACCTGCACAAACAGAGGGAACTAAAGTACGCATTCTCATTTTTTTTTCTATTGGGAAATTCACTCACTATTTCCAAGATGGGAGTCGGATCCGGATATTGGAGTACCAATCTCCTAAAAAGAAACAAATATTGCAAAGTAAACAGAAAACGATATTCTTTGAAAATTATTATCCGATCTGTGTAAATAAATCAAATATGGTTAGGAGTTAAGACTATCACTATTCTCTCCCGCCTCCCGGTACGCCTTACCCTCAATGCTAATTGGTACTCCCCCTGTCCCTCAATATAGGTCGTTTAATATTTTTACACACATATTAAGAAAAGCATTAAATAGATTAAATCTCATTAATTTTTACTATATATTTTACTAACCTACCATTTACACTATCCTAACAACAAAACTTATCTTTAGGAGTACAAGTTGTTTTGGTTAAGGGTAAATTTAGAAAAATTTAATTTAATACTCATTGAAACTCTAAAACGACTTATATTGTGAAACAAAAAACAAAACCTAAAACGACCTATATTGAGGGACAGAGGGAGTATCTACAAAGCACAAATTGAGGCAGTTATATTTCTCAATATGCAATTACATCTCCAACATTGGTTCAAATGGCTTGCATCTTGATCTCTTTGATTAATGTTGAGTTTGTGAATTTTAAAAAAGGGTGAATTTATCCCTTATTGAGCTAACTCAGCTTGGAATTGAATAAACTAAATAAAGGAAATTACATATCGCATCCCTTTATTTAGATAGCGAGACAATATGTCGGTGGATGTTAGTATTACCACTTATATGTTGCTTACTCTTCTTTCTTTTTTCCCAAGTTGTATGTTTTTTTTTTTTTTATATTATCCGGAGTTTGTATTGCTTGCTACAATAGGTATAGGATATAAGTTTGCATTTATCAAAGTGAAGGTGAGAAACGAAAGATCATGAGAAAATTTGATTGTTTTTTTTTGTTCTGATACAAATTTTCAAATTTTCTCATGCTCATGAGAAAATTTGAAACTATTTGAAAGCGAAAAGCAGATGTTAGTACAAAGAGTGGTGGCAACCGAAAGAGAAAAGTATTATTATTGCTTATAATGAGTATCAATGCTTTCATGAGTTGTCTATATTCCTGCATCAAAGTATGTTTTGACTCATGTACTGGTTAAAAAGACAAATGAATCATCTAGTGTGCTTTCATGTTTGTGTCTGTTGCTGACTTGCAGTTATTATTTTTCCTCCTTTTCCAAAAGAGTTTGCGCTTGCTCACCCCAACCATACATTCTCAATTAGCACCATGATTTCACGTCCTTAGGTTATATTATTTTAGATTCGAAACAGAAAATAAAATATGATTTTTTTTATTTGGTTGATCAAAAATTAATATGTGATTATGATAATAAAATTGGTTATATCATATTATAATAAATTACAATTTCTGCCTTTCTTATTAAAAGTATAATCAGGCATATCTTTAGAGAACTTACAAAATTAATATATATATTTTTATTTCTGTTGTGGTTATTGTTGGAAATAGGACAACAGCAGCAATTGCAGAAACTTGCTGCACAAATCTTAGAAATTTTCCAAAAATTCAAGAACACCAAGAACACAAAGAATACCGGGTGAAGAATTATGATCTTGACACAAAAGGTTGTTGTTATCAAACAACCTTGATTATTTTCAAAGAACACTCAGAAAAGAAAAGATTTAGTGTTTAACAAGTCTCTCAAAGAATCATCCTCATGAACTCAATTAAGAACACCAAGAACATGACATTTTCAGAAATTCAAATTATGAATAAGGTAAAAAAAAACATATATTTTTGCGATATAAACACACTCAAGAAATGAGAAAACTAATTGGATTATTTGTTTCAATGTCAATTGGACTCAAGTTTTCTAATATATTAATTAGAAAATGAGCAGCATACTTGTAGCTCACAAAAATATAATCTAACAATATAACATCTAGTTAAGACTACCTAACTAAGTTTTGGCATGCCTGGACATAGTAAATTAACATGCTAACTCTTCATTTTCTCAAGACTTATTAACTAACTATTTTAAATTAAAATAAAGTATAGCATTAAAGACATAACAGGCTGTGCATTAAAGACACAACATGCTGAAAAACAACTTGCACACTTTTCTATTTTTCAGGGAAGGCAGCTCATTAAATCTTCAATATCCAAGACAACTGATCAACTTTAACAGTTATATATAGCTGTTGTTTGAATTCTTTTCATTTTTTTTCTCTTTTTACTCTAGTCCCTTGTCTTCTTTCGATTCATGTTATTCTAAATTCCTTCCCAGTACTTTACTTGTTTCGCAAATCATCCATTAAAGAATGTATGGCATGTGAAGTGACCAAAATACCCTTCTCCACGGGATACAATATCAACCACATAATCAATGAACAATTATACAACAAATTACACAACAACGAGTACGCAGCGGAAGACTATACATATGATAACATGTATGCAGTGAACTCTATGGATCCGACCCGAGGAGAGGAAAGCACCGCCACCTGCTGATATGCTCTTCTGATCATCGATCAGCTAACCTGTGTAAAACTGTGAGGGGGTGAGACCAACCACTGTCTCACCGCAAACAAATAAACCAATAATATACAATACAAATCAACTAATCGAACCAACCGGTCAACAGCCCCACAGTAGAATTATTATAATCTGTTATTATTGCTTAAAGAGTTTTGTGTACCATTACATATGATTGTCCAGGTTTGTGTGGATTTAACATCTTATTCTCAAGTCCGGGCCTCCAGCCCACAGTCCACCACACAAACCACAAATCTATATCTCATGTGTTTAACTTAACCAAACAAGTCATGCTAGGCAGGCACAATACATCACATCGGACAACAAGTCACATAATCAGGCACACCACGTCATAGGTATCATCAACATAATACACTTTGCAAATAGCAACATCAGCACAACAGGCAAGCAAGCATACAACATTAAAGACCAAACAAATAATACCACTTTATATTCCAAGACAATTAACCAAGCATTGTAGGTAGTAATGCATACAAAGGTTTATAAGTCCTCACCTTGGCCACAATAATTGTCTCGGAACTTGAAGCTTTGTTCCGCCTCGACATTCCTATGTCCTCAACATCCTACCACATATACGTCACATAAGACACTTATTCATGACGAATACTAAATGTATGCTAAAGATGAAATCTTGAGCCTTCTAGCCCGTCTGTGTTCATTAACAGTGAATCTGCTAATAGGTCGGGGTCTAAGTCCGAAAATAATCCTTAAACTCCATAACTTCATATTTAACTTAAATCCATATTATAGTTGTTGGGCCTAAGTACATATAAACTTAATATGACATTAATTGGGCCTAAGCCCGGCCCATCCTCATAATCACATTAACCAATCTCCCGAGCCCAAACATTTTCCGGCCCAAAAACACTAAGTGCGTCGGACATATACCGACCACATGTTACACACCCCATACTCTCGGTTTCTACTATACAAGATTTAGTACACACCCCAATTCGAATTAATAATACATGCCGTGTACAGAAAAATAAAAATAAAAATATAGTACATCTTCGGGAGAGATACCGTGAAATCGTTGATGTGTAATTGGCCTCGCCGAAACTGGAACCGTGCGCCGGAATAGCGACCCGACCTGCCGGATTCCGGCCAAGCTTCGCCGGAAAGTTCTATAACAACCCATATATGCCCCTTAAACAAGCTGCCGACCAAAAACAGCACCGACCGAACATGCAACTCAATTATCCAGAATTCCAAAGCAATTAAATAAATTCACAACTCAAGGTCATCGGTAAAGATTACTGAAGAAGAACAATCCCTCAATGTTCCGTTAGATCCGGACCAATGTGTTGGTCCTCGCCTCAGAACCGGCAGGCCCGAACACAGCCCCCTGTCCAGGTGGAACCCGTACCAGCAAGGCCGAAGTCTCATCGCCATCCACCACGAACTCGAAGCCGACCGCCGACCCGCAACAGCACAACCCGGCGCCACCAGCAACTCCACTAGCAGCCCCGGTCAATGTAGCCACCAACCAAAACAATAACAAGACCACCAGCCACCCCGTGTCCACCCGCCATCATCCATAAAACATAACCCAATCCGGGTTAACTCCAACAAATAACAATGAAAGCAGGAAGGAAAAAAAACAAAGAGAAGAGGATCAGAAAGGCGACTCACCCAGTGGCAGTCGACGGCGGCATAGTCCCGAGCCCAGTTTGAACTAGCCACCAAATTGCCAAACCCAAACTGAACCAACACGAGATGGCGGCGCCAACGACTCCCAGTCACACCCACAGTGACTAGAACAGACCATCGACGAGGCAGTGGCGGCGCAAGACTAACGATGACTCCTCGACATATCCAAGTACAGGCCGGGTCGGGAGGCACCAGTGCACGACTCGCCCGAGCCTCTAAAAGTCTTCTTCCTCCTCTTGACGCAGTGGTAGCGGCGATTCTTAATGGTGGCAACTCACAAAAAAATGAAGAAGAAGAGCACGATTGTGGCGTGTTGTCGCGGCGACGACGACATGGAGAGGAAGAAAAGTGAGAATTGGAAAGAAGATGCTGGGGTGCCGTTTCGGGAAACAAAAGAAAAGAAAAGAAACAAAAAGAAATAAAGAGGAGATGGGAAGAGTGGCGGCCAAAGTCGGGGAGAAAGTGAGGAAGTGGGGAGAGAGAGTGTAAGTTAGGCTTTTATACTCAATACCAGGGTTAGGGTTTCCATCACAGCTAAACTACGTCGTTTTGCCTCCAAACGACATCACTTCATCCTCAAGCCCCTCATTTGGTCAACCTCAAACCCAAAACACACTCTTATGTGTGTTTTATGCTTTGGCCTAGACAAAACTACTACCAATAATGAGTTTTAACCCCAAAACTCTAATTACTCCCAAAGAATCCGACTAGGGATTAATCACATATGTAAAATAATATTTCCAGGGAAAATAAAATTAATTCCTTGACCCAAAATTCAAGAAATTCCTCGAGGATAAAATTAGAAACAAATTTCAAAAAATTCAGAAAATTCCATAGAAATTAATTATCAAAAATTCGGGGCGTTACAAAATCAGTACTGATCTTGTCGTTTGGGTAGCAATGATGTGTTGCTAGACGCCGCTCATTGTTTATAATTATAAAATGAGATTTTACGATTATTGCCAAACGTTACAAGTGCCTACAGGGTCACACACTTAGAACTGTTGATTCGAGCTGGTGGTTGAACCATGGTTCGACCAGGTGGTTGGACCATGGTTGGACCAAGGTCGGTTTGGGTTGATTTGGTTCGCTAATTGTCTGAATTATTGAACCAGATTAGATGTCTTGTGATGTGTAATTCCATTAATGCAAAGTGGAGACATGATTAGACTTGATAATGGTGGAATCTTAATCATGATGGATAATGGACCATTATGTTGGCCATTGTCTCTATTACTTTATGCATTAGTGGAGGTGGGTAATTAGATTATCTTGCTCTTGAAATTCTAAGTTCTAGAGACTTGAGAGAGTTCTTCAGAGTTTGCAAGAACACACACACACACACTCCTTTCTTTGAGAAAGAAAGAAAACACCACAAACAGAAGTTCTAGCTCCCGAAAATCTGCAGCTAGCACTGTTGTTCGGGAGTGCTCGGGTTGGTAGTTGTGAGACGATTTCCGGCTAGTTATCGACGGTTCGTGTGGATACCGTAGAGGAATCGGATTTCTTGTCTGGTTCTTGCTGATTTGTCACTACAGTTGAGTGAAAGATCTCAACCAAACCAGGTACGATTTTTGTTATTCGGTTTACTCTGTTTCACATGGATCCTCCATGAGTACCGGGTTTTTTCCGCTGCATTTTGATTGTCAAGTTTGCATGCCCAATTACTTACAGTAGTAGCAGAGCCTCTTGTAAAACGCTAAACCGAATTAGATGTTCTTCTTGTTATATGTGATGTAGCATAAACATGATAGTATATGTGATATGCTGAATTCATTTGCATATGTGATATGTTGAATTTCAATTTTGTATACATGATACATGTTTAGGTTGGTGTTTGTCAAAAGTGTTTTGACAATGAACGCTTGATTGGTATGTGATATCAATCAAGGTGTTCTTGGCAGTAAGTCAAATGAGTTCGACAAGGAAAAATCGATGATCGGTTTTTGTATGGAAAAATTGTCGTTCTAGTACAGCAAGGCCAAAACATCGATGTTTGTGAGACAAACATCGATGTTCACATGAGTTTTGCCTTGGCTGGATCTTCCAAACATCGATGTTGTGTGACAAACATCGATGTTCTAATGAAGATTGGCTTTGGCAGAATCTTGAAACATCGATGTTCAAGAGTTAAACATCGATGTTCTCATGACGAGTGGCCTTGGCAGAACTCTCAAACATTGATGTTCAAGAGTTAAACATCGATATTCTAGAGCACTGCCAAATTGGTTTGAGACTCTAAATTCTCAAACATCGATGTTTAAAAGTTAGACATCGATGTTTAAAACTACTGCCAGAAATCTTGAACTTCAAGACATCCATGTTCAAAAGTTAAACATCGATGTTCTTGAGCTCTGCCAAATAGTTTGGAGTTCCAGATTCTCAAAACATCGATGTTCAAGTTTTAAACATCGATGTTCATGGGCTCGGCCAAAAGGTTTCGAGTTCCAGAATTCTCAAACATCAATGTTTAAGAGTTAAACATCGATGTTCAAGAGTCAGACATCGATATTCAAGAGTTAAACATTGATGTTCTTGAACACTGCCAAGTAGTTGGGAGAATCAGATTCTCAAAACATCGATGTTTCAAGTTAAACATCGATTTTCTTATGTATTTTTGGTTTCCAAATTTACGAAACATCAATATATTATTTGTTGATTATATGCATGTGATGTATGAACATAATGTGTTGATGTAAATATTAAGTTCCTCTTGTGTTGCCTTCCATTGATAAGCACTCATCATTGCTTAGATCAACACTTGGTAGGTTTTGCCAAAGCAAGGTGCTAATGTTTATCCTAGCAAGGTGCGATGGGATAATTGTAATATCCAAACTGCTTATTATGGGTTGAACTTAACTAGGTTATCTCAATAGGATTGAGGACTTAGAGGCAAATAGTTGAGCTAAGTCCATGAGATAGGCAAGAACAAGTGTTGTTCACTCAACTATCCAAGAGTTACATGAGATGTAATTGACAAGAGTTGTCTACCTAAATAGCTATGATGTAAGCGATCAGCCAAAGCTGACTTATCTTGTAGTGAAATATGGATCTTGGCCTACTTATCATTATCTTGATTCATAGTAGGAGCATCATTTAATAGAATTCCTTATTAAATGATTTTATGTATGCATGACTCTGATTTGTGTGAGTTGATCATTATTGTAGAGTAATCATGGCACAAAACACAAGTATACTATCATTGCATTCTGTCCTTGAGAAGGAAAAACTTAATGGGAATAACTTCCTTAAGTAGCATCGCAATTTGAGGATAGTCCTCAAACAAGAAAAGAAGTTGTATGTCCTTGAAGGGCCTGTTCCTATTGAACCGGCACCTAATGCTCCTAGGGCAGAAAGAGATGCTTACAAGAAGCATGTTGATGATGCATTGGATGTTGCATGCCTTATGCTTGTTAACATGGACTCTGAGCTTCAAAAGCAACATGAGAACTTGGGTGCGTTCGATATGATCGAACATCTGAAAATGCTTTTTGAAGAGCAAGCAAGGCATGAGAGATATGAGACCTCTAAGGCATTGTTCCAATGCAAGATGGCTGAGTCATCACCGGTGAGACCTCATGTGCTCAAAATGATTGGATACATTGAGAGCATTAAGAGTCTAGGTTTTCCTTTGTAAAAGGAGTTGGCTGTTGATCTAGTCCTGTAATTGTTGCCGGATAGTTACAGCCAATTTGTCATGAATTTCAATATGAATCATCTTGAAAAATTTTTGTCTGAGTTGCTTAACATGTTAGAAACACTTGAGCAACAAATGAAGGCAAACAAATCCAACAACATTCTGATGGTTGGAAAAGGCAAAGGAAAGGGTAAAGCCAAGTTTTACAAGAAGAAGAAATATGCCAAAAAGTTTGGTGCATGTGCATCTTCTTGTTCCCATGAGCTGAAACCCAAAGGTGGTATTGCAAAGGAAGGACAATGTTTCCATTGCAACAAACCTGGCCATTGGAAACGTAACTGCCCTGTTTACCTTGAAGAGGTGAAGAAGCAGAAGGGAAGTAAGACTTCCACTTCAGGTATTTTTATTATAGATGCTAATATCTCTATCTCTGCATTATGGGTATTAGATACCGGATGTGGTTCTCACATTTGTGTAAATGTGAAGGAACTAAGAAAGAGTAGAAGATTAGCAAAGGGAGAGATAGACCTGCGCGTTGGAAATGGAGCAAGAGTTGCTGCATTAGCCGTAGGGACTTACCATCTACCCTTACCGAGTGGTTTCATTTTAGAACTTGACGATTGTTATTATGTTCCTACCATAAGCATGAATTTGATTTCTGTTTCTTGTCTGGACAAGAAAGGTTTTTCATTTGTAATAAAGAACAATTGTTGTTCTATTTATTTCAATAATATTTATTATGGTGGTGTATATTTAAGCAATGGTTTGTATGTTCTAAACCTAGAAACACCAATCTATAACATTAATACGAAGAAGGTTAGATTAAGCGATTCTAATGAAACCTACCTTTGACATTGTCGTTTGGGCCATATAAACGAGACTTGTATTTCTAAACTCCATAAAGATGAACTTTTAGACTTATTTGATTTTGAATCATATGAGACATGTGAGTCATGTTTATTAGGCAAAATGACGAAGGCTCCTTTTGCTGGTAAAGGTGAAAGAGCTTCGAACTTGTTAGGTCTTATACATTCTGATGTATGTGGACCTATGTCAACACAGGCTAGGGGTGGTTTTCAGTACTTCATTACATTTACTGATGATTACAGTAGATATGGCTATGTGTATCTTGTGAAACACAAGTCAAAATCCTTTGAAAAGTTCAAAGAATTCAAGAGTGAAGTACAAAATCAACTCGGAAAGAGTATTAAAATGCTTCAATCAGATCGAGGAGGTGAATACTTAGACCGAGATTTTCTTGATCATCTAAAGCAATGTGCTATAGTATCACAACTTACTCCACCAGGTATGCCTCAATGGAATGGTGTATCTGAAAGGAGGAATAGAAATTTGTTAGACATGGTTCGTTCTATGATGAGTCAAGCTGACCTTCCTTCTCTATTTTGGGGACATGCATTATTAAGTGCTGCCTTTACACTTAACCGTTTTCTATCTAAATCGGTTGAAAAGACACCATATGAGATATGGACTGGGAAGTGTCTGAATTTGTCTTTTATGAGGATTTGGGGTTGTGAGGCTTTCATGAGACGAAAAGCATCAAATAAACTCGGCCCTAAATCCGTCAAGTGCCTCTTTGTTGGATATCCTAAGGAAACTAAAGGATATTATTTCTATAATCCCACAGAGCATAAAATGTTTGTTGCTCGTACTGCTATTTTTCTAGAAAGAGAATTTATTTCTAGAAAGATCAGTGGGAGAAAGAAAGAACTCAAAGAAGTTCGAGGTATAGAGGTTGAGATGGAAGAAGGACAGGAACCACAAGATGTTGTGGATGAGAATCGTGTGCCTGTAATACATAGACTACGTAGGTCTGATAGGACTCGGCATGAGCCTGAGAGATATGGATTTCTTATGACTCATACTGGAGACGTGATGCTCATAGAAGAGGATGAGCCCACTTCCTATCAGCAAGCTATTACGGGTCCAGACTCTAAGAAGTGGCTAGAAGCCATGAATTCGGAGATGGAATCCATGTATGAAAACAAGGTATGGACCTTGGTTGATCCACTTGAAGGGGTAAAACCCATAGAGTGCAAATGGGTCTTTAAGAAAAAGACCGACAAGGATGGTAATGTGATTACCTTGAAAGGGCGATTGGTTGCGAAAGGTTTCAAGCAAGTTCATGGTATTGACTATGATGAAACTTTCTCACCAGTTGCCATGGTTAAATCCTTCCGGATTCTATTGGCTATAGCATCATACCATAATTATGAGATATGGCAAATGGATGCCAAAACCGTTTTCCTTAATGGAAATCTTTTAGAGGATGTGTACATGACACAACCTGAAGGTTTTGTCACTCCAGAGAATGCTAATAAGGTATGCAAATTGTAGAGATCCATTTATGGATTGAAGCAAGCTTCTAGGAGTTGGAATCTTTGTTTTAATGAAGTGATCAAAGAGTTTGGTTTCATTAAAAATGAAGATGAGCCATGTGTTTACAAGAAGGTTAGTGGGAGCACTATCGTTTTCTTGTTATTGTATGTTGGCGACATTCTTCTCATTGGGAATGATATTCCAACACTACAGTCTGTAAAGACTTGGTTAGGAAAGAATTTCTCAATGAAGGACTTAGGAGGAGCTGCCTACATGCTAGGTATAAAGATCTATAGAGATAGATCCAAAAGGCTTCTTGGGCTAAGTCAAAGTACATATATTGACAAGGTGCTAAAGAGGTTTAGCATGCAAGATTCCAAGAAAGGTTTCTTGCCCATATCACATGGCATATCTCTCTCAAAAAATCAATGTCCTAGTACATCTAAAGAGAGAGAGCGGATGAGTAATATTCCTTATGCATCAACAATAGGATCTATCATGTATGCCATGCTATGTACTCGACCGGATGTCGCATATGCTTTGAGTGTCACAAGCCGATATCAATCTGATCCCAGTGAAGGTCACTGGACAACGGTTAAGAACATCCTTAAGTACTTGAGAAGGACTAAGGATGCATTCCTTGTATATGGAAGCATTGATAAGCTTGTTGAAAAGTGTTACACAGATGCTAGCTTCCAAATCGACAGGGATGACTTTAGATCGCAGTCAGGTTATGTGTTTTGTCTTGGAGGTGGTGTTGTTTGCTGGAAGAGTTCCAAGCAAGAAACAGTTGTCGACTCTACAATTGAGGCTATGTAAAGTTCCTTCTGAAAACTAAGTAGCAGATCCATTGACTAAGCCTCTCACACAGCAGAAGCATGATGGTCATGCTACATCCATTGGTATTAGATACAAGGATGATTGGCTTTAGTGCAAGTGGGAGATTGTTAGTGTTATATGCCCAAAAGCCAATCAATGGATGATTGTACATAGTCATGTAAATACATTAAGGTTATTCCAATAAATATGTTTATGTGATAAACGCTTGCATATATTTATAACCCTAGAATATTGTATATTCTTAAACGTCCTTAGTCGATTATTATTATGAATGGGTTGTAATAATAAATTAAGACTAGCGTATGTTGAGAATTATATGAGATATGAATTCTGGTACAAGTTAGAGAACTTGTGGACTGGACCGACCCAACATAAGAACACTACATGGAACATTATATGATTGTCATTAGTGGTTCTTATATGTACTGTCCTTAGACCTGAGATCATCAAGGTTACCAACATGTGAGTCATATACTTTGATATTACTCTTGGTTATTCGTAACTGAGTAGACCTTAGTGTAATCATTGGGTATATGATATAATGTGTAGTGGATTTTGTATGATCAAGAAGGAATTCGTCCAACCCATATAACGGGTATATTATCAGTTGGGCCTCTTGATAGAGTTGAACTGTAAATGCATGGCCATGCTCGGATTATGTGATATGGTGATATCATTAGTATTCGTTTTACACAGTTAACTCGGGGATCAAGAAACTTAGATTAAGCATATACGAGATTGACTTATTCCATGTCTCGTGTTTAATCTTGATAATGTGACGAAAGGATAATGACATGTTTCCGAGGTATAATGAATCAGTACTGATCTTGTCGTTTGGGTAACAATGATGTGTTGCTAGACGCCGCTCATTGTTTATAATTGTAAAATGAGATTTTACGATTATTGCCAAACGTTGCATTTGCCTACAGGGTCACACACTTAGAACTGTTGATTCAAGCTGGTGGTTGAACCATGGTTGGACCATGGTTCGACCAGGTGGTTGGACCATGTTGGACCAGGGTCGATTTGGGTTGATTTGGTTCACTAATTGTCTGAATTATTGAACCAGATTAGATGCCTTATGATGTGTAATTCCATTAATGCAAAGTTGAGACATGATTAGACTTGATAATGGTGGAATCTTAATCATGATGGATAATGGACCATTATGTTGGCCATTGTCTCTATTACTTTATGCATTAGTGGAGGTGGATAATTAGATTTTCTTGCTCTTGCAATTCTGAGTTCTAGAGACTTGAGAGAGTTCTTCAGACTTTGCAAGAACACACACACACTCCTTTCTTTGAGAAAGAAAGAAAACACCACAAACAAAAGTTCTAGCTCCCAGAAATCTGCAGCTAGCACTGTTGTTCGGGAGTGCTGGGGTTGGTAATCGTGAGACAATTTTCGGCTAGTTATCGACGGTTCGTGTGGATACCGTAGAGGAATCGGATTTCTTGTCTAGTTCTTGCTGATTTGTCACTACAGTTGAGTGAAAGATCTCAACCAAACCAGGTACGATTTTTGTTATTCGGTTTATTCTGTTTCACATGGATCCTCCATGAGTACCGGGATTTTTCGTTGCATTTTGATTGTCAAGTTTGCATGCCCGGTTACTTACCGGAAGTACTATAAGGTAAGTTAGGTTGGAATGACCTGATCCAAAACAAAGCATGCACAATTGCCAAGTCTACAATTTTGTCCTCCTCTGTGCTTATATTTTGGAATATCCTCAGATTTATTAAAAGCCAAATCGTCCTGAGAGCAACAACACCTATAAGAAACCACCTTGATTTGCTGCAACTATTACAAGATAGAAAGTCCATTGGATAATAAGTCTTCTAAATAATTAGGAATGCACCAAGATATTCCCCAGCATCTGGACAGTCTACACCAAATTTGCCAAAATACACTGCAGTACTGCAGTAGAAGGTCCCTAGTTTAAATTGCAGAATTACATAAAGGACACATTGAATCTGCCAAAAAAATAATGCCCCTTTGTCTCAAATTATCTTTAGATGGGATGATGTTGTATAATGCGAGCCACAACCAACACTCAATCCTGAAAGGCGGCAAGGAGAACCATATGAATGGTTTGTGCCTCTGAATACCGAACTGGGGAAAAAATATAGCTTCTACCACCTTTAACTGAATACGAACCATCTTGGGCAGAAGCCCACACCCTCCTATCCTGTTGTGAATCAATCCGAGCCGAATTCTAAACAATGCATTTCAGCTCATTCAACTGATGTATCTCCCAAAGCTGAGGTGGGTGTCTTCAACTCGTTATCCAGAAAGGATGTTGATTAACATTCAAATGACAGTCCCGTAATGACGAATCCTTGCAGGTGGACAACAGAAACAATCTAGGAAACAAATCCTTAAAAGAACCTTGGCCACACCAGTCCTGAACCCAGAACTGAAGATTATGACCAGAACCCATCTTGATGGAAGAACCTCTCATTAAATTAATACCAGATTGACTGAAAACTAAACCAGTCTGAACAATATCATGCCAAGATGTAGAACACTTCCTACTTACAAAGGATGGGGATAAAACGTAGTCATTCTCAGCACACTTATTCCTTATCAAAGGTTTCCAAACCTTCTCTACCACGCTCATATAATAGCACAACCATTTATAAAGGAGACACTGATTCATGGTACCTAAATCAATAATACCCAGACCACTGAGTTCCTTAGGAATAGCAATCTTTCTCCAAGCCAATAGACATGTTTTCCTAGAATCCTCAATTCCATTCCAAAAGAATCCCCTAATGATATAGGTCAGCCTTTTCGCAACCGCAACCGGCAACTTGAAAAGAGACATATAATACACCGATAACCCGCTTAAAACCGCTTTGATCAGTGTAGCCCTACCACCCAATGATGAAAATCTTCCCTTCCAAGCTTTTAAATGCCCCCTGAATTTTTTCACCACCGGATCCCAAGCGTTAATCTTCTTCATATTGGCCCCAAGGGGGAAGCTCAAGTAATTAACTAGAAAGCATTTAGCTCTACTGTGTAACTACTCGCAATCTCTTCCACCTGTTGTTGTTTCATTCCAAGACCAACCACACTGCTTTTGGAAAAATTAATACATAGACTAGAGAGAGATTCAAACACACGTAAATTCCTTTTCAAATTCAAAAGAGATGGTCAATCAGCTGGGGAGAACAACAATGTGTCATTTGCGTATTGGAGTAGGGAGATATGGATTCCAGAGTCAAGTTCAGTGAATTAGTGAATTGGCTTTGAGTTGTATGGATGAAAGCCCTTCAGTTGCAAGATTAAAGAGAAAAGGTGAGAGGGGGTCACCTTGTTTGAGTCCTCTACACATTAAGAATTCCATTGATGGAGAGCCATTAATAAGAACAACCAATTTACACGTTGAGAAACATTCCATTATCCAGTGTCTCCATTTCAAACTGAACCCATTGCTTCTAAAATTTGTATTAGAAAATGCCAGTTAAAGGCACTTATGTAGGGAGCAGATGGAAAAGATAAGCGTGGAAGGAGGGAGAGGGACGAAAAGGCGGGAAAGATGGAGTATATAGGAAAACGGAAAAAAAGGGGAGAGGAAGGAGAATGAGATGGAATAGGGGGTGTGGGAAAGAAGCTGAGGGGATTGGAGGATGATAGTAGTAATACTAATTCGACAAGAGAGGCGGAGACTACGAAGCACTCCCACCGGGCGTAATGAGGATCCTTTCATGAAACTCCTGTGAGTTTGAGAATCCACAGGCTGGGAGTAACTTGATCAGGCAGATTCAACCTGATTCTCCTAGCCTAGTCTTCTTGTTAAAAACAAGACTGAAGACTAATGAATTTAATAGGTTAAATAACAGACTTAGATTTCCAAATTTATTGGTGGCTGATTGTGATGGTGTGGAGAGTGGAAGGATAGGTGGATTAGCGGTTAAAAAGTTTTTTTTATGTCCTTACACTTTGTTAATTTTGCATTTATTGTCCCTCTTCGTTCAATTTCACTTATGGTGTCCCTGAATTCTAGATTTACCGGGTCATCTTGTCCATTTTATCCACTATTGCAGGTTGATAGTTATGGTACCAACACGTGTCATGTAGGGCCCACGGGCTACACTTTTTTAAACCTTTTTCCCATTTTCTATTTCTATTTTTCTAATTTAATTTCTTAAATCCTTTTTGAATTAAAATAAATTAAATATATAATAATAAAAATAAATAAAATTTAAAAAATATATCATTGAATCTTAATTTTCTTGTCTTTTATTTTAATTTTTGAATTTCTTTTTTTAATAAATAAATCATTTGACAAATAGTAATTTAACCAAAAGTAAATCGTAAACCATATTACTAAATTTTCTTTTTTTTTTTTGTAAGACGTAGATCGCTTTTAAAAATTAGGTCATTAAAGAAGATATTACCCAGGAAGCCATAGATCTCCTTTGACTCATTCCCATCAAAAAAACACCAACCCAACAACCAACACTACAAGAACCGAATCTGAATCTAAAATCCATCCCTAATCTCATTCTAGATCCTACCAAATCATCATCATCAAAACCTCTCAAGCCCATCGGTTCCTCTGCTGCCTTCAAGTATTGGAACAAGAATGAATTCGAAGGCCCCCCTTTGCTCCCATCCACGACTTGCTTTCGGGCTAGGTGACGGCTATTGAAGCTCCAGCTCCCTTCTCCTACACCTCCATCAGTCCCTCCACGCTAAACCCAACCTCAAACTCACCCTCCATCAGTGGACCCTCTCCACCGTCGACCTCGATGACCACAACGGAGATGATTTCGCTGCCGCCTCATGTTGATGACGAACTCTGCTGGTGTTGATGATGATTTGATGGTCATGAGGATGATAATTGGGTTTTTGTTGGTTTTGTTACTTTTGTACCTAGACCTCTGCCCTCTCTCTCTCTAAAGGGACTGATTTAGAAAGACAAGGATTCCCATAAATATCATTCGTGTCCTCTCCTTGATTTCTCCCTAATTTTTAGTGTGTTTTTCTTTTTTGGTTTTTGATCTGAATGTTTTTTCCTTCTTTCTCATTGTGTCTTTTGCATGAATCTGATTGGTTTCCTATCTAACAGATAAGATTCACACTATCTAAAAATAAATATTTCGTTTTTGATAAAATTTCTAATTCAAATAATTGTTTTTAGAAATTAATTTATGAAAAAAAAAGAAAGGAGCAAAATGAATTAGAAAAAGGTCAGCCCTTGGGCCCATGCGACACGTGTCACTACTATAATAATTAACCTGTAATAGCGGGTAAAATGGACAAGGTGGCCCGGTAAATCATGAGTTTAAAGATACGATGAGTAAAATTAAAAGAAGAGGGACAATATATGTGAAATCAATAAAATAGAGGGACAGAAAAAATACTTTTTTACCATGGATTAGCATTAATATGGAAAGATATGTGGGAGGTGACCTTTTGTAATACTTCCTTTCACCATATAGATATGAAAATCCAGCTAGTTGGGGATGGTATGGATGATTGGAGAGTCACAGGCATTTAGGTGTCCTGAGAATCAAAATAAACACCTGATATGGAGCCTAATGAGAATTTTTTTATGGTCACAGATGCAGTTACCTTGGCTGATGCTAGGTAACTTTAATGAAATCTAGTATACACATGAACAAGGGGGTGAACAGATGCGCAAGTTCAGGTGCGTGGAAGCTTTTAGTGATATGATAAGGTGGTGTAAATTGGAGGAAGCTGAATTTATTGGTAACTTATTCAGCTGGGACAATAGACATATTAGAGAACAACAAAATCGAGGCATAGCTAGTAGAGATTGGAAAGAGTTGTTCCTAGACTGCATTGTTGTACACCTTCCCAGACAATACTCGGATCATTCTCAGGCATTGAACACGAGTGCATAGAGTGGAGAGCAGCCAAATTAAGCCATTCCGAATTAAGAAAAGGTGGTTACAAGAAGACTCTTCTGCAGATGAGTAAGGGGTGCTTGGGAGTTATTATCCATGTTGGGAAGGGTAACGAGAAATAATTAGCACACTTGCTTTTTTGAGGAGCTAGATTTACTGAACGAAATAAATCCCCTTTTAAATATGTTGAGAAAATTATGTGGGTGCAATGTTCTCAAGCTTCTTGGCTCAAGGAAGGAGATCAAAACACTACTGTTTTCCTTAGCAAGCATCCCAAGTGGAAGATCCAGAACCATATTAAGTGCATTTGTAGAATGTATAAGCCCCAACTATCATGATCCTATAAAATGCCGATTTAATTAGGAGCTTAGCCAGAGTGGAAGCTGAGACTGCTCTCAAGCAAATGCATCTCACCAAAGCACCTACCAGTGCCAACTACCTCTTACCAATTATTTTTGGCACTTACTAGGACATAATATTTCCGGCATTGTTCTTTGTTTCCTTAGTAGTAGTGTTAGTTTTTCTAGTTTTAACTCTATAGTTACGTCCAAAAGAATTTTTACCTTCATAGTTCTTATTCCTAAAGTGTCTAATCTTGAGTCTACTAGCCAATTTTGTTCCATTAGTCTCTGGTTCTTTGTAACTGTCTTAGAGTGATTGTTCTTAATATTATTAGTCTTAATCAAAGTACTTTTGTATCTGGTCTTCTTATCACTGACAATGTTCTCCTAACTTCTGTAAATTTTCACCATATGAGAAAGAAAAGAAAAGGGAAAAGAGGGATTTTTAGACTTAAAATGGATATGAATAAGGCATATAAAGAAGGCTGAGAAAATTTCTTGGAACAGATCATGAAGAAACTTGGTTCTTGTGACAAATGGATTGATTTAATCATGAATTGTACATCATCTGTATCATACTTTATTTTGATTAATGGGGTGGCTAGTGTCACTTTTCAACCTTCTAGGAGTTTGAGGCAATGCATTCCCTATCCCTTTATCTCTTTATCTGTTCATATTATCTTGGCCTTAATAGTAAACCAACATCCTAAATAGAAGTAATTGCAACTTGCAAGGGTAAAGTTATGAAATGGAAAATGCTTCAGGGTACTGAATTTTTTTTCTTCTTACTATTATTAAATTCGCTCAAAAAGTATATGTTGAAAATTAATTGTTAATTGTTGAATGGAGAAGAAATTAATGAAGAATGAAGAAGGAAGATGAAGATGGAGAGAAAATGGGAAGAAGAAAAACTAAGCTCTGTTGAGAGCTCTACCACACCTTATTCATAATTTCATAGTATATATATACAAAACTAGGTTAAGTAAGGGTTAATGACATCCACATATTTATTTTATAACACTCCCCCTTGGAAGTCATTGTACATTAGGTAGAATACGCTAAGGGAGAACTGCCTCATTAAAAATCTTATCAAGAAAAACCCAGTGGGATAAAAACTTGGTGAAGGAAAAAAGAGTACAGTGCGTATTCTACACCCCCTCATCTTGACCTCTGTTGATTCCTTGATATCGTTGCATGCCAATCGTCCTTATCAGCTTCTGGTGACGTGTGTGTTGTCTGATCACTATGATACATCATTGCTTTAATTGGACAGAATTGACAGCATTATCTTCATGATTTTGTCGTTGGAGCGTCTATCTTGTCATCTTGCTTTTGTAGTCCCGATGATATTGCAATAATTTCATGTGTAAAGTTGTGGCAGATGTCCGGCTGTGCCTGTTGTGGATCAACTGGGGGATCGGCATCTGCAAGAACCAACTCTTCTTTCTTCGGGCTTACAGGATTAAAATGACACCACATCTTTTATACCCCGAAGATAAGAGCAAATTCATATCTTGCCAATAGGCTTAAGTCAAAAACTTCAGGTTTTATTTTCTTAGCAATATATATTGCACTTCAACAGGGTACTCCAGGATCAATCTAATAGCACGGTATTTGGAAGCTTCTTCGGGAGTTCCAATCATAAATAAGTTTATCCATACTCAAAATGATTTAAATTATGTAAAGATCAATTCAGTTCTATTTTGTAATTTCTCGGGAATTAATTGCTTCAGGCAACTTGGATCCTTCAGGGATCTTTCATATATATATATATCATGACTTATGGATCCATAGTAGGCTGTAAAAACATTCATTAGATGCATTTCTAATTCTTTATATAATGCCAGACCTTTCAAATAATTGCATCCACCACAGGGGAATGAATCTCCTCATAATTAATACCAGATCGTTCGGGTAAAACTTTGTGCAACCGTGCTTTATATCTCATTTATATTTTCCGCACAAATACCCATTTTTCTACCAATCAATTTTACACCATCTGGTGTTACAGACTAAAGGTCCGATAAATATCTCGCTTCGCAAGCGAGTCTAACACAGCCTTTAATTATATCTCTTTTATTTTGGCCAATCATACAACACCTGCATTTATTAGTAGGTTCATGTTCCTCTATTTTTAATATATATCGCTATAAAAATTCTATTCCGTCGACGGTTTTTTTCTCGTCGGTTCCATCTTATCCCTGACACTGTAATTGAGATCTCATCATGCTCATTTATTTCAGGTACCTGAGTTACTTCTGGAAATTTATCAATTGTGTCAGAGAATCAATCTTTGCTGGAGGACTTTTAATTTAAACCTCTACTGGAGGTCTTATTTTCTCAGTAGGGCCATCTTATCACTTTTGCTCCTTTTTCTCTATCGAGAATTTCTTTTCTTTTTGGAACCGAGTATAATCTATAGATTCATTTGCATACTTTCATTGTTCTTCAGGAGCATTTGCAACTGGTATATGGTCACACTTAATTTAAATGTGTCTGACAATTGCATATCAATTTTCCTGCAAATGAATCATCTTTTGAACTTCAGGTTCATACTAATTTATTCGAGGATCAAAAACTAGATATTGATAAATCATTTCAATAATCTCTTGATCCAGCTGCTTCTTTCCTCCCCCTTATGTTGGGTAAACTCTAACATCATATTAACATATCCAATATACATAATAACATATATTCCCAATATTCTTTAAGGACCAACAAAACAATGCTGCGGTGGAGCATTTTTATACTATATAACCGATGGTCCAAAGATGAGAGATACTAAATATGTGACCATTAATCAATTAAATGGGGAGATCTTATCATATTGGCTTGATGCACTCAAGTGTTGCTGCATATAAAATACCAATTATCAAATAGTGATATTTCATCAATGGTCCTGCAATCAATTGTCAATATGGCCCAGATCACTTTGGGTTTATTTCCAATGATATACATTTTCCATTGAAGAAACATACCAGCATTATCTAGACATATAGTCTAATAACATGAGTAGGGATATGCACTTGCAAGTGGCTTAATCATTAGAACAAGTGCGCACAATGCTAACTTGCGTCACATAATAGACCATCTAGTCGATGCATCGTAAAAATTACCTAGATGGTTAACACCTCGGATTTATCAGTCCGCGTTTATGTCCCTAAACTATTCTCAAACTTGCTGGTGTACTAGGCCATTCTCATCTTATGAAGGCCGTATAATAACTTTCGCAGCAAACAAACTCATAGAAATTCATTGATTGTAAAACTTCTGGTTTTTCAATGAATGATCCAATAAATTTCGTGCATCATTATTAACCCGGGATGGCCCATCCGGTCATGCCAAACAATAAATCCATGAACCAACTTCAAGTTGGTGCCAGCTTTAGGCTGCGCAAGCTGTGTATCTAAACACTTAAAATTGCTAGCTCCAAGCTAGTGCATTCCAGCTTCTGGCTGGATATGTTAAGTTTCAATTACTCAACTGCTATCTTCAGGCAGCAATAAATGTGTGAATATTAGGTTTATTCCTGCCACTCATGTCGGAAAAGATCAGAATTATTGGACAATAATTAAAGTAGTGGCAAACTTTTCCAAAAGCAAAACCTCGAAGCTTGAAAAACTTTGTAGTTTACTGACAAATAATGCAAAGTTTTAATTACCGAAAAATCTTCTGGATTTTTTTCGGAGACAGAAAAGGGTCCACATTTGAGAAAACTGACACCTAGCTGTCTAAGCTCAGACTATAAGAAGGAGAGGCGGTTGAGACAGGAAGATGCAGAAAACTCAGAAAAATTAACAAGACAAGAAAAATGCCTTCCCAGCTACTGTTTTCTTTGTTGAGGGTGCCTCTCTAGGAAGAAGAAATAGGTTAGCTTATAGCATGGTAAATGAGCAGCAAGAGGAACTACCGAATGATCTGGCGAGAATTCCTCGTTTAGTGTTTGTAGATGAGCTATACTCGTCTAGGTTCTTTGTGACTCAAATGGAAGAAACTTTCTTCTTGGAGGACCAAAGCAATCTCAGGACAAATTTTTATGGCTCAGCTAACACTATAATGTTTTTCATATCTGCTAGGATGCAGGAATTTCAGCTAGAGCCTTCATGTCAAATTTTAAATCAAAGCAGTTATTATCAGGTTTCCATGATGGCTCGGAGCGTCCCAAGGGTGACTGGGTTACCACCTACATGGCCTAAGGTACGACTTTTATTGTGGAATTGCAGGGGTATAGCAAGAAGGTATCAAGACTTTGTACGTACCTTAAGGGATCTGAAGAATCAGTACAAGCCTAATATGGTACTGATTACTGAGACTTTGTGGCAGGCAGGAGAGAATCATGGTGTGATTCCACTTCGTTTTCCTCCAACAAATCGGTTTGAGATACCTGGAGAAAACAACAGGGGTGGTATGTGGTTCTCCTGGAACGATAGTGTTAGGGTCAACATTAATGGTGAGGCTCAGAGTTTCAGGGTTAATGTTGAACCCAACAGATAGATTACTGTTTAAAACATATGTATGGGAACCATTCCTCTTTGAATGTTCTCCAGTTATGTATCCGTTTATGTAATAATAATATGCATGTTTGCTTTGAGCCTTTTCCATTTGTTTTCTCATTTACACCCACAGGCAACAAACAATTATATTGTTTTATTCGCTTCAGGGAATAGATCAGAGTCAATTCATCGGGATCCATAATAATTCATTTTATTACTAGGGTGTCAGTACTCGCGTAAATATACGATCTTCTAGATCATATTAAAACATGCGTTCTTCAGGAACATATTCGGATTTATGCTCTTCTGGAGCGTGTTAATCTTTTCTCATTTCGAGATGTCATAATATGTTATATTGACATCCACACATATAATTCTCCCCCCTGTGGATGTCAATTTTGCATTGTCTTCGAGACTAATGCTTGAGGCATTATTCTAGAAACAATTATAAAGTACTGAAAAGTAAATTGCAATGCGTAATAATTTTAACTGAACATAAAATAAATTGAATATAAAACGAATTGCTCCTTCAGGGTAAGCAAGTATAATATCCACCTTCTAGTGGTCATATAATTTCCATCTTCTGGTGGTAATAGAGTTTATTTTCGATTTTCCTTTGAAGGATCTTTTGAACGGTAAGACTTCCAGTCGTCGTTGTATTTTCTTTTATTGAGTCTGCTGGACTCTTATATTTAGTCTCTCAGACTATTATCATGTAAATTCCTGTTCGCATTTGATACCCATAAGAAGTTTCGTCTAGAAATTATAAGGGTCTTGAATAACATAATTTAAATAAAATTAAAAACTGAAATGAAAGAAATAAATATGAGCCTTTGGTTAATTAGCCCAATGAAGAATTAAATAACCGAAAAATTAAAGGTAATGGGCATTACATAAATTAGCCCAATTAAAATAAATGACTAAAAATTAAATGCAATGGGCCTTTTGGCAGTAAGTCTTCAGGTCTTTGCTGCATTTTTTTTTTTTAATGAGTCTGCTGGACTCTTTCATTTAGTTTTCGAGACTATTATGCATTTCAACATTTAATGCCCATATTCAAATTTTTTCCGGAAATTTTGAGGGCCGCCCATTCAAGTAACATAAATAAAACTGAATTGAAATAAATAATCAGGGGCCTTTTATAAATTACCCCAATTTAAAAATAACTGAAAATTAAAATTGATGGGCCTTGTACGAGCCCAATAAAATCGGAAATGAATTAAAACGAGGAACTAAGTACAATGGGCCTTATATGAGTCCAAGCTTAATATCAATGAAAAAAAACAATAAAATAAATACAATAGCCTTCCGGGCTTGCCGAGAAAAACCCAAGGTATCGAATTCCGGCCAAACACTTCTGGGCTTGTCGGAAAAATCTCGAGACGTCGGATTCCGGTCAAACACTTCTGGGTTCGCCGAATAATACACTGTTCACCGTGCAGGAAAATTAAATGCTATGGGCGTTTTAATAGCCCAATCGGAATTTAAATAAAAAAACGTAAATATGCTTACTCGATAAATCTTTCAGCAATAATATATAATAATATAGCATACTAATACCCGGTTACTATTCCGGTAGATATTTCTCAAATTTTATATTTTTTTCAGAATTATATATTTTTTTTCTCTTTCCCCTTTTTTTTTTCTTTCTCTCCTTTTCTTTTCTCTTTTTTTTTCTTTCTCTTTCTCTCCTTTTCTTTTCTCTTTTTCTGTTTTCTTTTTTAGGACCGGGCCGTGAATAGTACCGGCCCAGTTTTTGTTTTTTTTAGTGGGCCGAAATAGTGCCAGCCCAAAGCCCAGGTGAACCAGGCCCAAACAATGCCAGCCCAATTTTTTTTTTTTTTAGGAATTGGGCCGCACAGTGCAACCCAGGCCCGAAACCCACAACTCGCGGGTCAAAAAACCCGACCCGGACCACGAGCTTGCCGGGTCGTCTTCAACCTTCAGCTCACGGGTCACCGGCCATGGCGAGTTGCAGGCGGCGCGAACGGGGCAGCGAGGACGAAGGCGCCGGAAGGACGACAGAGGGATGGCTGCTGGTGCGGCGGAGCGGCGTAGCTGGGCGGAAACAGGCGCGTGAAGAGGGCGGATCCGACGAGCCGGCTGTCGGGTCTTCTCCTCCACACGGCGCGTCGGCGACGGAAAACGACCGGAGAAGACAGCGTCAAGGTCGCGACGGCATGGGCGACCCGTTGGTGGTGGCGGTGTTCGGAGAAGCGGCCCGAAACTCTTAACGATGAACAGTGACGACATGGGTGGCTTACTATTCTTCTTCGTTTTTCTGTTTATTTTTTTTTTGCTTCAGTATTTTTCTGCCTGAAAACATGCACAGTAGAGGCTTTCGTGATGATAACGTGTTGAAAATTAATTGTTAATTGTTGAATGGGGAAGAAATTAATGAAGAATGAAGAAGGAAGATGAAGATGGAGAGAAAATGGGAAGAAGAAAAACTAAGCTCGGTTGAGAGCTCTACCACACCTTATTCATAATTTCATAGTATATATATACAAAACTAGGTTAAGTAAGGGTTAATGACATCCACATATTTATTTTATAACAGTATAGCATATCTATAGCATTTTTGTACCAAAAAGAGAACATTCTTACTTCTTAGAAAAAAGAATTTATACTAGGCGGAGGTGAGACTCGGGACCAAGAAGAATACCAATGAAGATTAATTAATATAATGAATGAAGAAGTGGACAACGGATGACCCACAGTAATCTCAGTTTTATTCCCGAAAGAGAACGCAATTAGAGGTCGATTAGCCTTGGTAATTGATCTGAAAGAATCAGCAAATCCCAGCTTCGGTAACCAAAAATCGTAAAGTTCGCTAAGATTGACACATTGTTTCTGAACCGCCAACTTTGCTAGACAAAATGACACATGCACAATCATACAACTTCAGTATAAATAACTTCCACCGTACGGTCTCATTTTTCACCATATCAAATTAAAGACGAGAGAAGCCAACAAGATCATCATCCTCTTTCCTGCTTTTTTGTTTTCCTAACCAGGAGGAATAAATACAAAATTAAGTAATGTCTACTGAGGGCCAGGTCATTCGCTGCAAAGGTAAAAATGTCTACCATCAATCTGATGCTTTTTTCCATTTTACTTTTTTCTTTGTTTTGCTGGTTCTTGGTTCTTGCCTAGGGAGAGTGGTTAGTAGTTCGCTGCTTTGGTGGAACATGGTCTGTTAACTTTTTAACATCTTTCATCTTTGGTTTGAAGTCATGATGTTCTTTTGTTTCGTAGATTATGCCGGATGTTGTCAGTGATGTTTAGATGAATTCAGTATCTGGGTCACTCGATGAAGAATATTTAGAAGCACTTGCAATTTAATTCGTGGGGACTTATTTCTTAGGATTAAACAGTATTTGATTCAAATTGTTGACTTGTTGTGTGATACGATATTTTGCAGCGGCTGTGGCATGGGAGGCAAACAAGCCGCTGGTGATTGAAGAAGTGGAGGTGGCACCCCCACAGGCTAATGAAGTTCGTTTGAAGATCCACTTCACTGCTTTGTGCCACACTGATGTTTATTTTTGGGAGGCTAAGGTGACATAAGTTTTTTTTTTTTTCTAATTTTTGCAATGATTCATTTTTATCTCAATAATTTGATTTACATAGTCCGTTGATGCATGTACCATATATACCATTCCAATCATAATATATATGTGTTACATTACAGGGACAAAATCCACTATTTCCGCGGATATACGGTCATGAAGCTGCAGGGTAAGTGCATGCACGAGCTTTTTGCAATGACCTGCTTGAGTTGTTTTCTGATATTGAAGAAAATACAGCACCAGAATAATAGTGTATCAAAGTTGTTTAATAACAGGGTTTTGTGGGGGGAAGTGAATGAAGGTGTTGTTCTTGGTTGTGAGGGATTTTTATTGATGAATGAATGTTACTTACTTCTAACTACCTAGTAGCATTATATGTGATAATTAATATGCGGGATTGAGCTGCTGATCATATCGACAATTATTTTGGGAATCAACACAACAGAATTGTAGAGAGCGTGGGTCCAGGAGTGACGGATCTCCAACCGGGTGACAAGGTGCTCCCTGTGTTCACCGGGGAGTGCAAGGAGTGCCCACACTGTAAATCAGAGGAGAGCAACATGTGTGACCTACTAAGGATCAACACGGAGAGGGGAGTTATGCTAAGCGATGGCAAGTCAAGGTTCACTTGCAAAGGGCAGCCTATCTACCACTTCCTTGGCACCTCCACATTCAGTGAGTATACTGTCTGCCATGTTGGGTCCGTTGCCAAGATCAATCCTGCTGCTCCTCTTGACAAAGTCTGTGTTCTCAGCTGCGGAATATCCACAGGTCCTTCAAAATTCCTATCATGATTCCAAAACAATCTCACTTGTTCTTGCAGTTTGATGAATCATTTGTATATTGTTGCTATATTATAGGTCTTGGTGCAACTTTGAATGTGGCAAAACCGAAAAAGGGTCAATCTGTAGCTGTTTTTGGACTGGGTGCTGTTGGCCTTGCTGTACGTAAGCTTGCTTCTTTTCCTTTGTAATCCTTGTTAAGAATCATTAGGTTCTTCCTCTTGAGAGTTGTTCCAGCCTTCTCACTATTGATTTTCAGGCTGCCGAGGGAGCAAGGCTCTCTGGAGCTTCAAGGATCATTGGTGTTGATTTGAACCCGAGTAGATTTGAAGAGGGTAAGAGTTAGTTGAATTATTTCCCGGGCTACATGCGGGGTTTCTTTCTTTTTGTGATAGAATAGAACATCAAACCAGTGTTTACTTTACTAGTTGACCCTTATTCTACACTTGGTATCCTTCCAGCCAAGAAGTTTGGTGTTACTGAGTTTGTGAATCCAAAAGATCACGATAAGCCTGTTCAACAGGTAGGTCCGCATCACACCTTGATGTTATTTTTCATTTCTTGTGTGTTTTCCCAGTTGCCAAAGTTTATGAAAGTTGTGCTCTTGGGGAAATATTTCCAATTGTGCTCTGATCACATACATGATCTGTAAAATCAGGTGATTGCTGAGATGACCAATGGGGGAGTTGACAGGAGTGTTGAATGCACAGGAAGCATCCAAGCCATGATCTCAGCATTTGAATGCGTACATGATGTATTAACTTGTCATTCTCACATGATCATCTTCTATAATAATATATATATATGAAAAAGAGAGGCATTAAATTGTGCTACCGTATCTACTTCCATCAGGGTTGGGGTGTTGCTGTACTGGTTGGTGTCCCAAGCAAGGACGACGCATTCAAAACACATCCAATGAATCTGTTGAACGAGAGGACTCTTAAAGGGACATTCTTTGGGAACTACAAGCCTCGTACTGACCTCCCTTCCGTCGTCGAGAAATATATGAACAAGGTACCGAATAAGTTCTCATGCCTAATGCTTCTTCGTACCATCATAAGTAATGATGAAATATAAGCTAACAACCATTCCTGTAATACTCACTATATACACTTGGGAATTCTATAGGAGCTGGAGGTGGAAAAATTCATCACTCACTCTGTTTCTTTTGCGGAGATTAACAAAGCATTTGAATACATGCTGAGTGGGCAGAGTCTAAGGTGCATTATCAATCTTGAGGGCTAGAGGAGATGCATGTACCTGTCTGTCTTCTGCTGGGGAGCTTAGTTTCTATATAGCTACTACCACTACCAAATAGTCTGTCACGCCTTGCATTCCTGTTGAGGTCTTCCCAAGTTCATCAGTGATTAAGCCTAATCTCTCTCACAGTTATTGTACCCTTCTGTCTCATTGCTTCGAATAAAAAATGGGATTTTCTGTCATATTGTGATGAAAGGAATGCACGATTATGTCTTCATTTATAATTACACAGTATCCAAATGCATCTGCAAGTAAAATTCCCCTCATCAAACATTTGATTTGAGGTATCGATTATGTCTTTGGTCTTTGAAAGAAATTGAAAGAAGAGTGTATTGAGGTGGTTAGGTAAGTGTATGTGTCTGCAGAAAATAATGGAACATAGCTTCCTTATTCTGCAGGAGCCGTTTATGGAGGAAATAATATTTCTATTTCATTAACTAACTTGAAAGCTATTTATATTTTTACATAATTGATATACTGTATAATTTTAAAATACATTGTCCTTAATAATCTATTGGACTATTCTAAACCACCATATAAATATACAAAAGTTATAAAATATCTTAATTTTCTTGGTGTTTTCTTGTTGCAAACCCTTAACGGATTTCTAGTTGCAAACTCCTAAAGCATTCCTAAGCTTCTCAAATCATTCTCTAGGTAAAGTTTTAATCAAAATATCACAGCAAAAATGCAATGGATAAGGCTAACTTCAACTTATTGCACTTGTCTAATCAAATGAAATTTACTCTTCATGTGTTTTTTTTTTTACATATTGTTAGTGCAGATAGTCAACTATATTCTCAATAGCTTCTCCTATCTATATTCTCAATAGCTTCTCCTATCTTACTGAGATCAAACATTTCTCAACCAAAGTGCATAATTTTTGCTTCAAAAATATAACAAACATATTCTTGAAAAACCATCCACAAAGAGAATAAAGTACTTATAACCTCTCAAAGAAGGTACATTGGTCCACAAAACATCTGTGTGGACTACGTATAACTTTCTAGAAGCTCTCTAGGCTTTTTATTTTGAGGGAATGGCAACTTTGATGGCTTGCTCTTTTGACAGAACTGATAAATAGCAGATTAGTAGGCATATTATGTACTAATTTCTTGGCATGAAAGTTTTTTAAGGAACCATAATTAACATGAATTAGTCTTTTATGGTACAAAAAGAGGTCATATCAAATTGTGCGACAACATATGATGAGCATTGTTGTTCTTGAAATTCAAAGAGAAAGTTTTTATCCTTCATCCTTAGAAACAATAACCTATTGGCATCATATATAGTAAATGCATTGTTCTAAATGCCAATGAGTAATTCTTTTCAAATATTGACACAGACTTAATAAATTTTGATCAAGCTTGAGAATATATAAAACTTCAGAAATAAATTCGGTACCTAATGGAGTGTCAACTTCAATGTTACATTTGTCTTTAAAGTCATTGTATTCTTTTTGACTTTTGAGAGATAAGACTTAACTAAATTTGGAAAAACGTCAATTTTGTGGGACATGTGATGTGTGCGGCCACTATCAATGTGCCAATCGTTACTTCTTGTTGTTGTGTAACATGATGCAATAAACAATTATTCTTCTCGCATTTCTTCTTGTTTTTTCACAACCCATTGAGCCGTTGATCCTGTTACTATTTTTTAGACTTGCATACTTTGTCGATGTGGCTATTCTTATTGCAATTTTTGCATGCATTAGGTCTGAATCAACAATGTTTCTCTGAATAATTTGGTTTCTTGCAAAAAGAATAAATTGGAAATTATTTTCAGTGATCAACGTTGGTGTCACCGTTCTATTTCTTTTGCCTTCCCTTTTTCTTTGCAGCTTGCCTTTTATTGTAGGTGCTAAACTGATGCTTGTCTTTATGTTTAACATTCAAAGTTGCATTTATCTGATAACCATATTTGAGTGCTACCAGCTTGTAAAGAATGAACAAGCACTTGCAATGTAATTTGTGACAGGTTTTTTTATTCTTTGAGTGAGAAATTTTTTTATTGAAACCACTCCAGAAGATTCACCAACATTATTTATTGACGCACGAGATGAAGATGCTTGAGAGCATGGTGATGATCCGTGTGCCATCTTGTCCACTTTTTTTTGCAGCACGGCTAATTGTCTCTCCAAATCCTTAACACGTTCAATCACATCAAGAAGTCCGGGTGATTGTTCGACATGACGTAGATACATTCCTCTTCTTCTTAGAATATCACGAGGCAACCTTGTAGATATCCTATAGGTGCAACCATTTTTGGGGCCGTCATAAGCCTTGGTCCATAAATGGTAATCAAGCTCAGGACAACCATCTAAGTTTGGACCATACTTCACAAACAACAATTCTTGATATTTATTCTGCCCAAACAAGCATTTTAGATAATGTAATAATAAAAAATGAAGAACAAGATTTTTACACTTTTCATCAATGAATATATCATTTTCCTTTGGATTTGTGGGTTTTTTTAAAAAATTCCAACTCAACTGGCTACTTCCCTAGTCATGCCTGTAAAAGAAATATTTTAATACAATTTTTTAAGCTTTCAAAAGTACAATAAAAGTAAAATAAAATAGTATTTATTATTACCATCTTACTGTGATATCAAAACAGACAGATTCTGCAGTGTGCCCTAAATACGGTTCCACCCTCTAATAATGCCTTTGTTCTATTTCTTCGAGTAGTTTTGGATCTTTTTATTCATTTTTCATCACTTTAAAATTCAGGTGAGAGCAACCGTTTCCATATAATTGAGAGCATCCATGATGGATTGAATGGCAACCAATCAACCATATTGTTTGATATAGATTTTCCGTCACATTGCTTTTTATCCCCATGATCACAATTGTTATTTCAATCTATCTTGACAACCTGATCGCTTATATTATCATCCAAAAAATATTGATCCTAAAATGAGGTAACTTTATGTTAGTAAATAAAGGAATATAATTAATATTTTTATAGATATTTTGTTGTGATAATCTTAACTTTGAATGTGTCCCACAATTTTTCATGAACTTGTGGGCCAAATTCTTTTCATGAGTTCCATGGCTTAAAATATTCAAGTTTTCAATTCTTCCTAATTTGGGGGATGATTGGGAGATCCAAAATAAAAAAAAAAAAAACTCCCAAAATAATTTATAAAATTTTAACATATTTATAATTTTAATAAACTTTATAATTAGAAAATAATACTTACAAACAGTTACTTGATACTCGAACATATGTGCTGCCTGTTCCTTTCGGATCTGGTGGGTCTTCTTGTGATTAAAGAGTCTCTTCAAGCATAATTGTATTAGTCTCAGCATATTCAGCCATAAATACATTAGTGTCATGAGGAGGCGGTTCATGATTAGTTTATTGTGAGGGCTCATCATCAACTTGATGTGAGGATATAATTATGTTTTGTTAAGTTGCATGCATAAATTCTATAAATTGGAAACATACTTTATGTGCTCGAAATTTCCTTGTTTTATTGAGGTGCTATCTTTTCAAACTAGATCGGTTAATCTTTTGGATTCTATCTTTGTTTTCAACTACGGCAAGGATTCTTGTTCCTGTCTATGTTACTCTACTTAGTCCTATTTAAGGGGCCTTCATTGAATAAAAGAATGAAGTCATTTCAGGTTAGGAACTCTTTCTAACGAGTTTCGATGTTTAGACTCCCTTTGACAAGCCTGGTTATCACCATAGGTTGCGGCAAGACCCAACCGCCCAAGGGATGACCTATAGACCATCACCGAGAGACACATTCATAGACTGTTGGTTCTATCACGCTGCCTATTGCAAAGACCATTCAACGTGAAAATTGAAACTTTGCTCTTTTGTTACATAATACAAGTTTGGCGAACGTGCCATTTTCTTCTCCAAAACCACCATTTTTTTTTTCTATGGGTATGGAAGTATTCTTATTTGTTTATTGTGTTTATCATCGCAGGCCTAAAAATTTCAAATCTACAGCTTTGGAGGATTCTCATAAAAATTTAGAGAAAAATAATAGTCAAGAAGAGGTCAATGATCTTGGCTCAAGTGATGATGAATACTTGCCGCCTCTAGAAGCGAATGTGAATAGAATCAGACTGCCGGAGTTCCATTCAGATGTGGAATCAGACTCGGAATCAGATGCAGATGTCCAATAATGGTGTATAAGATCTGCACAGCCATTCTTTACATATGTATTTATGTCATTAGGCGCTAAAATGAGATTGAGAATATAATAAGTCTTTTCATTTGTGCTTGTTGTTAGATTAAATCTTGTACGACCATAGAAAGAAAGTGAAAATGATTACATTTTTATAAGACAATGTGGTTTTGACTACTCCTATTGTTAGTATTTCGTATGGCATTGAACTCTATGTTTTAACTTTGGTTTTAAACGCCAGACTAGCTTTACTGGTTCAAATGGAAAGTTAAACCATATACACCTGTGGACAAAAGTAAACAAGTTCATATGTTCTTCATGTCATCTTAAATTTTTGGCATCCTTTTGGTGCACCGTATATTATATTGGTTTCTAAAAAATAATCTACTATTACATTAAAAACACTTGAAAAGAATTTCATAATTAAAAATCATAATCTAATATTCTCGTTCCAATGAACAAAGGAAGATAAATTTGAAGTACTAAAGGAAAAAGAAACCCCTATCCAACCCTAATGTGATTAACAAAAACACATAGTTGCTATCTTCACAATTGATACCATCACCCTCACTTGCATAAGTGTATGCCCATATTCTTCTTCATCCTCTTCCTCCTCCTTCTCATTCTCCTTCTGTTGTTCTAAGATAATAATTTCTTTTGTATGTTCTTGTTCTTGCTGCTTGTATTCTTCTTCTATGTGTTCTTCAACAACAATAATAATTCCTTCTTGCTTCTCCTGTTCTTCTTACTCCTGGTCCTTTTCAACAACAATAATTTCTTCTTGCTCATCCTGTTCTTCTTGCTTCTGGTCCTTTTCAACAACAATAATTTTTTTTTGCTCCTCATGTTCTTCTTGTTCTTCATCTTGTTCTCCTTGCTCTCCATCCTGTTCTCTTTGCTCTTCTTCCTGTTCTTCCTCTTCTTGTTTCTTTTCTACATCAATAGTTTCCTCCTCTTGTTCTCCATACTTTTCATCTTATTCTCCTTGCTCTTCTTCTTGTTCTCCCTCTTCCTGCTTCGGGTCCTTTTCTACATCAATAATTTCCTCCTCCAATTCTCCTTGTTTTTCATCTTGTTCTCCTTGCTCTTCATCATGTTCTCCTTGAAACACCCGTTTCCCAAAATATCTAATTTAATTAATTATAACTTGTGAAATGACAAAATTGCCTTCTGCCCGGGATACAATATAGACAACATAATTAATGTATAATTATACAATAAATTATACAAGAAAGTGAGTACGCAGCGGAAGACAAATACATATGATAACATGTATACAATGTACTCTATGGACCCAACCCGAGGAGAGGAAAACACCGCCACCTGCTGATATGCACCACTGCTCAACGAACAGTTATCCTATAAAAGACGTGAGGGGTGAGACCAACCACTGTCTCACCATAACAAATTAACCAGGATATACACCTATACAAATCAACCACGAATACATTGGTACATGGCAGTAAAAGTCACAGTGCACAAAGCAAGTCATCCTCAGTGCACGTCACAAGTCATCATAAAACTTTTATCCCACGTATGTATTTCATCATCTTATTTTGAATATGATCCTTAAGATTTATTAGAGTTGTATATTTTGTTATTAGGGCCCTCTACTGTGTGCGTTGGATGCGGTAGCGACAGATCAGTCCAGGGCTCAAACCCAAAATACTAACACACCGGAAGGGGTAAGATCCGAAATGAAAACTAACCACTGAAATACCTCAAGTGGCCGACGGCTCTCTGAGGGGTGCACTCAGTACATACCAAGACCAGGTATAAAATAACCAAAGGGTACACCCACCTTCCCCAAGGCAGCGCCTCTCTGAGGGATGCTCTCAGTAACTAAACTAACCAAGGGGCGCATCCCTCTAATCCCCAAGGCACCGTCTCTATAGTCTCTTTTTCTTCAACTCAACTCCCGAGGGGTACCCTCTCTCCCGCTCGGTGCTACCGGTCAACAACCCACAGTAGAAAATACTTATCTTTTAATTTACTAGCTCAGTAAGTTGTTCGTGTAACATATAAAAAGTAGTTGTAGGCTCTTTTCTAACAGTGCATGAGACCAAGAACATAAGAAGGAAAAAAAGTGGCAACCAGCCTTATAACAAGTGATACACAACCAAGCCAACAGCACGCAGCATCACAAGCATAACAGCACACAAACACGTAGATCATAACATGCAAGCATCTCAACACTTCAGTACACATAATTATTTGATAGTCTTTGGACATATTACATATGCCTCAATAAAGCCAAAGATGACGATCTCGGTTGTTTCCCTCTCGACTTTGGATCTTAGCACCCTAAAAATCTGTCTGTACAAACGATCTAGGCCTGTATTTGGAGTTTCCCTGGGGTTGGTAAGGCGAAATGGGGCGCGCAGTCTGAGGCCTATTGTTAGTGATGTGCAGCAACTCCTGATGTCCTACCACAGCTGGTCGGTATAAAGAGTGAATAGATTAGCAAATGCTTCGACCGATTGGGTGGCAAAGCATCTTCCTGACTAACTGTGTCGACCTTACTGGGTGCAGAGTCCTCCACCAGCTATTCTTGCTATTTTAAGAGAAGATCATCATTGTCTGACTTAGGCCTTGATGTCTTTTTTTTTTTCAATGCCCGGAATAGGAACTGAGATGATTCGATAGTGGGAACTCGTGAGCGCTCATCCATTCTATGCTGGTAATTGAGGATAATGAAAAGATTGCATTCGCTGGCTTTGGGCTTTAGGCTACGTTCGTGCTCCTCAATCAACTCCCGGAGAACTAGGAGGGAAGTATAAATCCAATTTTTTTAGAACGAGTTGAAGGAGTAGGTATTGTTAGTGCGGAGGAAGCAATAAACTGGGGATTGTCTGGACCAACGCTACGAGCTTCTAGAGTGCAATGGGATCTTCGCAAAATTGATCATTATGAGTGTTATGATGAATTTGATTGGGAAGTGCAATGGCAAAAAGAGGGGGATTCATTATCTCGTTATTTGGTACGAATTGGTGAAAGGAATGAATCTATAAAAATTATTCACCAAGCTTTGGAAGGAATTCCGGGCGGAGGTCATGAAAATTTAAAAAACAGACGCTTTGATTTTACTAAAGAAAAAGGCTTGACTTCAATTTCCTACGCTAGGACGGAGCTGCTGTCGAGTGACGATTGGCCGAGGGGAGTTCCATATCATGTAGCTGGGAGAAATCTGTGATTCAGCGAGAGAAGAAGAGGCAAAAAATGGAATAAGAATATCATTTGATTCGTCGATCCTCAAAAAAAGAAATAAGAAAAGTCTCCCCAAAAAGTTAAACCGTCACTCATCCCGCTACGAAAGATAGCTATAAAAACGCATCTCGAACATCTTTTCGTTACCGATCTGAACTGGCTATCTCACTGCCTGCCACGCGGAGATGAAGTACCGAGATGAAGTCATACATGGCAGAGTTTACCTCATTATTCACCAAGACTATTAACTTGAGTATCGTGGCCAGTAACGGCATACCAAGGTTTATGGGTCCTCACCTGAATCATTTAGATTGCCTTGAAGCTAAAGCCATTACTTGCCTCGACATAAAACCTTGTTGCTCCTAAGGTATCAACGGTGCCTAGACATAGACAAATGCATAACATAAAGCACACACAATTTGTACCATAAGAAGAATGCATGCACATTATGTATATACATATACTATTAAATTACGGATAACGATCCTTGACCCGGTATAAATAAGGATTAGGATCCACTTCCAATTAGTCTTACTAACAAAACAAGGTTTGAAAGCTGGACCTCATTTTAGAATCTTGAAAACAAATTATGCTATATAGAATCCCAAGCATAATTGTTTAACTCCATTGAGCAGGAGCATAAGCCAAATTTCAAAACAAACGTGAATTAAGTTCGCAGAGATACTGTATGCCCCATTTTCAAAAGTAAAGTTGGAGTGATTTTTTTTTTGATCATTAAGGACTACTTGCATTAACCAAAGGATGGATTACAGAGATTCTGCCTCAGTAACGATGAGAGTGGAGTTGGTGGGGCGTTGACCCAGTGATGAAAGCAATGGCGCTTCAAAGCAGCCTTAGCCACCCAATCCGCCACTCTACTGGCAGCTCTACTAACATTGGAAATAAATACATGATCAGAATAAGTAAGCAAATCTCGAATGGTAGTAATAGTTGGCTTAATTTCCCAAGCAGCCAGTGCAGGATGCAATATATCATGATAGACCAAACTGGAATCTGTCTCAATACAGGCTTCAGAGAAACCTCTTGCCCTAGCAAGGAGGACTGATTCCTTAACTGCCATTGCCTCAGCAGCTAATGGCGATGAACAACCGATCCTGGCGAAAATACCATCTACTAGCTGACCATCCTTATTTCTGCAGACCACTCCAATCCCTGCCATCTTGGTCTGAGGGCAAAAAGAAGCGTCACAATTGAGCTTGATGTAGTCCCCAGCCGGCTTCTGCCATCCCTGTTGTATGGGTGTCACAGGTGGAGAAATAGATAAGTTATGTGCATATGGTAAAGCTCCACTTTCAAGTTCACTCAACAGAAAAAGGGCTCTCCAGTGTATTTGTGGGCTGTGGGGGTGAATGGTTGAAAACCATTTCATTCCTTGCAAGCTAAATGCACCAGCAGAGTATAGCTAGTTGCCTCAAAATAACATCCCTCTGTGCCGTCGGGAGAATCTCTAGCCACCTCTGCCACCATGAGGAAAAATCAACAATATCATGTCGAGACATATGCAGAGACAGAGGAGAAGCGAACCAGGTCACCTGTGAATGCTCACAAAAGAAGAGTAAGTGCTCCAATGTCTCCTCCTCTTCCTGACAGATAGGGCACATCATTGTTATTGAGCACCCCTTGTTTGCAAGCTTAACCGACGTGGGGATAGCATTATGTGCTGCTCTCCATAGAAAGTTTTGGATCTTTGGTTGTACTTTAACTTTCCATATACTTTTCCAGAAATTGGAGTCAAGAGTTCTAGAGGTAGAGGGAATATTCCTACGATCCTGTGTTTGCATTGCATCAAAAATCACCCAATATCCCGATCTAACAGAATATTGACCATTATTATTATAGTGCCACACTCTTTCATCAGCAAGCGATAGATTCACAAGGATCCGCAATATGTTTTCAATCTCTTCCTCTCGGAACAGTTCTCAAAGTTTTTGAATGTTCCATAAGCCCTCATTTGTAATCAAGGATGCCACACCTCTGACAGGGTGTATACGTGGTCTGGGACTGGTTATTAGAAATGGATCCTGTGGTAACCACTTTTCTCCCCAGACCATTATTGATCTTCCATTTCCAACCATCCATTTTAAACCCAGCTCCAGTGCCTCTCTTCAATGTAGAATACTCATCCAACCCTATAAGGCTCGACTTTCTTGTTGTGCTTCTAAGAAAGAACCTTTAGGGAAATATTTTCCTTTCAAGATTCTAACCCAGAGTGCTTCTAGATTTTTCAAAATCCTCCAACACTGACCTGCTAGGAGAGCCTGGTTGAAAGCCTATAAGTATTTAAAGCCTAGTCCACCTTCCTTCTTAGGCGTAGAGAGTAATCCCCAGCTCAGCCAGAGAATCTTCCGTCCATCCAGCTCTTGCGACCAGAAAAAATTGGCGATCATGCTTTGAAGCTTGGAACAGAAGGTCTTGGGAAAACGAAATACTGACATAGCATAAGTGGGCAATGCATTTAGGACAGCTTTAACCATTACTTCCCGACCCGCCAAAGATAAGATTTTTTGCCGCCATGACTCAATTTTTTGCTGAAGTCGCGTTCGAATAAAAGCCAGAGCCTGCACTTTTGATCTCCCCCAACTTGTAGGCAAACCAAGGTACGTCTCAGTAGGGGCAACAACCCTCATTTGCAGCAATTCCCCTATCTCCTTTTGCACAGCCTCTGGTGTATTTTTACTAAAAAAGATTGAAGATTTATCGTTATTAATCACTAGACCAGACGCTTTCCCAAACCTCTCAACAATTTCCCAGATATTAGTTGCTTCTGCCACCGTAGCTTCACCAAAAAGGCAAGTGTCGTCCGCATATAAAATATGTGTCAAGGCCGGACAAAAACTGTTCAGCTTAAAACCGTTAATTCTCCCTTGACTGTGAGCATTTTCAATCATCTTGGACAAGGCCTCTGAAGCAATAATGAAGAGGTATGGTGACAAAGGGTCACCTTTGCATAAACCCCGAGAAGGAAAGAATTTTCCAGTAGGTTCTCCATTGATAAGAACATCATATGTCACAGTGGATACGCACTGCATGAGTAGTCTCGTCCAGTGGGGGTGGAAACCCATGGCCGATAATACTTTTTCAAGGAAATCCCATTTAAGCTTGTCATAAGCTTTTGCCACATCCACTTTTATAATCATAGCACGCTTATCTCCCTTACAAAGTTTGAGAGAGTGAAAAGCTTCATGTACTATTATTATATTATCTTGAATACTCCTGTTTGGGACAAAAGCCGCTTAATAACCAGAGACAAAGCTATCCAAGTACACTTTCAAACGGTTAGAGCATACTTTAGAAATAATTTTGTAGATAAAGTTGCATAAGCCAATCGGGCGATACTAGGATAACACTTCCCGATCCCTATTTTTTGGAATAAGGGAAATGAAATTGATATTGAGTTCCTTGAGTAACATACCCGTCTGGAAAAAGGATCTAACAAGATCATGTACATCCTCCTTCAAGATAGGCCAAAATCTTTGGAAAAACAATCCCTGAAACCCGTCAGGGCCAGGAGCCTTCATCGTCCCCAAACCAAAGACAGCTCGTTTCACCTCGTCTTCTGTTATCTCAGCCAAAAAAAGGAATTCATTTCCTCTGAAACAACCCGTGGAATAAGATTTAGCAGCTCATTTGGGGTGACAGCACGGGAGGATTCATATAATTTGCCAAAATAGTCAGACATCTCTCTGTGTATACTGTCCGGGTCCTCCAGAATGATACCATTGCGAGCTTTGAGATGCCTCAATTCATTCCTCTGCCTACGTTGGATAGTAGAGGCATGGAAAAAGGAGGAGTTTCTATCCCCATAAGCAATCCACTTCACCCGAGAGCGCTGGTGCCAATACATCTCCCCCTTCCTCCAAGTAATGTCGAGCTCATTAACAATGCGATTTTCCTCTTCTCTTACTTGCACTGTATAGGGAATTTGGTGAAGCACAATAAGAGCCGTAGTTAGCTCCTTTATCTTTTTACGAGCATTTAAGTCACCGTTAGCCCTCCAAGTACATAACCATCTCCGAGTTAACTTTAATTTTTTTGCCACCTTAAACTGCTTTGATCCAGAGATAGTCTGCTGCCAAGTTTGTTCTACCTCTATCTTGCATTCCGGTTCCTCAACCCAGGAGCATTCAAAACGGAAAACCTGCCTCTTCTTCCGGACTGGGCCATGCAATTGCATTATCAAGGGTCTATGATCAGAGCTGATAAGGGTTTCATGAAGAACCTGAGCATTGGGCCAGATAAATCTCCATGGGACATTGGCCACGGCCCTGTCAATTCGGCATTGGATGTTAGCATCACCGCATCTTTTGTTAGACCACGTAAAGGGATTCCCTTTAAAGCCAACATCCATGAGATAGTGGTCATCCAGAAACAGTTGGAATTCCTTAGACTGAGAGAACCTGTATACCGCCCCGCCTTCCTTTTTATGAGACGAGGATATCAAGTTGAAGTCTCCCATGATCAACCATGGTGAGTCCTCGCTAGGGTTTAGAGCCCCTAAGTCGCGCCAAAACTCCTCTCTTCTTTGTCTAGTAGCAGGGGCGTATACACCCGTGAAAAACCATGCTTTAGAGCCGTTTTGTTCAATTTTTGCGTGAATAAAATTAGCACACTTTGCCACTATAGAAACATTGAGATCCCCATTCCACCACAAAGACAAACCACCGGCACATCCTGTTCGCTCTACGTATTCAGCATTCTGATATAAAAGAAGTCTACGCAGTCTCTCCATAAAAGCAATTTCCCTTTTACACTCCATGATAAACATCATAGAGGGGCAATATTTCCTCTTCAGGTTATGAAGAGTATTAATTGTTAGGTTTTGCCCTATACCCTGAAAATTCCATGCTAGCAGCGTCATGGTTGGCTCTGCGGCTGCTCACTAGCCACGGCAGCCTGAGAGGGAACTGTGGTAACTTGCCCATCAAGATTAATGGAACTGTCCTGGGATAACAGCTGAGAAATAAGAAGGGCAGGCTCTCTCTCCACCATTTGGGAAAGGCGTATTGGTTGATCATCATTTGGGTTCAAAGAGGGGGAAGCTCGGGCTCTAGCCTTCCAACTCCTACCTGGACTGGGAACAGAAGGATTGAGTTGGGCATGTGGTCCAACAGAAGGGGGACTTGGGCCTTCGGTTCCACCTTCTCCTGTCGGCCTAAAAACTAAGGCCCTGTTGAGATTTTTTGCTTTTTTCAGTGTAGGTCCCCCCTCATCCAGATTCTTCCTCTTTTTTTACTAGGAACCTTGGCCATGCTCAGAAATATTCCCATGCAGGCCTGGAGTCTCTGACTGATTATTCTGACCGTTAAGCATGTTGTCACTTGAAACTCTAGCTACTACTGGTGTCCAAACATGCGTGTTGGCTTTGGGCCCCGCATCAATTGGTTGAGGAGATTTAGTGGTCGTAGCCGTCCTATCCATAGGGGGCTCTGTCACCGTATCCCGCCTAACAAGAGGCTCATGCGTGAGAGGGACCCATGTTTTATGCTTTTTCCTCTACTTTCTGCCACCATTGGATTTAGCAGAGGTGTGAGGGAACTGTTGGCTATGCCCATCCTTAGTGCCAGTGTCTGTATCTTCGTGCATCGGTGTCAACGCATAAGTTTGGTGCAGAGGAGTGCTCGCATGAAGCCAATGTCCATAGCCTTTTTCTGGGAAGTCATAAACCAGAGGCATCTCATCATCGGTTCTTGAGCTACATCTTAGCATGGTATGTCCCAGCCGCCCACAGAACCAACATAACTCCAAAATGTCTTCATATTGGAACCGAACCCAAGGCTTGAGTTCATCTGATATATTATTAGTGAAACCGGCTGGTAAAGGTTTTTCAACCCAGAATTCGGCCTTAATTCGCATGACAGGACTGGCATTTAAGATATTCTCCTTAGAGATCTCATAATCCAGAAAACCAGCAAAGGCCTCACCAATGCGACATGCATTCTCTTTATTGAGTTGTGGGAGAGGTAGACCAACGACATGGACCCAGATGCATGATTTAGACAAATCCACTTGTTCCCATGTAAGGATTGGTCAACGCTTAATCACCAAGTGTGCATTAGCAATAAACCAAGGAGCATGCACCAACACTCTGTCAAGTTCAGCTTCTTTTTCATAAACAAATAAGAACAGGTTGAAGCCCTTACAGATTACTTTTAATTTCCAGTATAGCCCCATGTTTTTGCCAAGATGGGCTGAATAAATGACGCACTGTAGCTTCGAGTAGAGATCATCTAACCAACAAGGACTGCTTTTGAAATCCGGTGAGCTAGAGCTGCCCCTGTTTCAGTGCCGTCCGGGTTGGTATCATCGGGAGTCACCTCATCTGACTTCAGGACCAAGCTAAGTAACTCCGCCATGACCAAAAGAGTTTGCACCCAGTAACACAAGGAGGGAAGATGAGTCCCAAGCCAATCTTCCTTTCCGAAGGATAAAAAGAAAGCCCAAGATAACAGGACAGCCTTGCACTACCCAAATCTCAGCTCCGACGAGCAGTGAATCTTAGCAACATAAAACTTCAAGCAGAACCAAAAGGAAAATGGCTCCTCCTCAAATACCCCCCATGTTTCCTGTTTAAATTGGAAAAGTCACCATAGCCAAGAGTCACCACCAATATTCCCATCCTCCGAGCCAATCCAACTCCGAATCAATTTCCCCGAAAGGAACTGCGAGAGAAACAAAGGCCCCTTTAGGAATTTGGAAGTGGCAGTTACTGTCAATGGTCAAGGTGTTTGCAGGAGAAGAACCCCAAAAAATGGAGAGGTTTTTTAGAGAGAGAAAGTTCTAGTTGGAATGGTGTTTAGAAACATCGCCTGACATGAAATTCCCAACTCACATTTAAGATAAAATAACTACTTGTAAGTGTCAACATCCTAGCTTATTGCATTAATAGTTTAATATTAAAAAAACTAGTGAAAGCATACGGGTCCATATGAGATGCACCAAGCTGAACATTAAACCAAACCCCAGAATACAATCATTATATCTTGGTGATTTAATGTATATGCATCAACCTTTCCATGTGTTCTTGCCAACATAGACGAGTAAAAGACACAAGTTCAACTAATATTATTACCACTGTTACTCAGGCCGTTACACAGCAAACAATTTCAGTAAAATAGCCTGAAGAGCTTACCAAGAAAATGCATGATATTATCAGTTTTGAATGGGGATCTAAGACTTCGGTTTCTCCTCGAAACCATAAGAATAAAAAAAAGCAACCTGACTCCTTGCTGCCCGCAACAACATCCCGCGCCATTTACCGATTGAACCACCAAAAGATGAAAGTGTTAACCAATGGCCTACCATGACACCTATGATAATTAAAGAGGAAGAAAGTGTGACTTTGAGAAGGAAAGGGTTTTAGAGTGGGGGGAGAGGACGAAGAGTGATGGAGAGAAAAAAAATCGAAGAAAAGAAAAAAGAGGGTTAGGTTTTGACCCGCCTGAAATGGCCCAAAATATTACTGGACCCGACAAACCCTCGAGCTCATAATCCGGACTACGTGATGGCCCATAAAACCAAACAACCAGAGGAGCCCATACCAACCAAGGTGTTTCCCGGGAAGCTCCAAGATGGTCCCAAGACTCAAGGTTCCCGAGGAAGCTACACAATGGTCCCAGGACCCAAACCGGAAGCCAACCTGAGGCAGCATGTACTAGCTCAGAGGACACTTCCCTCGGCATCCCCGAGGAAGCTCTCCGGCAACCCAAGGATCCCGACGGGAACCACGTGAAATTTGACTTCTCAAGCAAGTCAAGTCAAGACTTACTCAAGAAGTTAGGAATCAGCTCCTTAAAACATGGAGCAATTCACGAAAAAGCAGGGCCACCAAAACAATGTATTTGGCTCTATAAATAGAGAGCCCTCATTTATGTACAAAACTAATGGCAAATTGGAGAGATTAATACAATTTCTATTTTCTCTCTACATTTTTTCATATCAGTTGGCGACCACAATAGGAGCCCGAGAGGTTCCCTACGAGATTTTTTGATGGAGATGCAATCGTTTTGATTAAGATGGAGATGCAGATGCATATGTAGATGTAGATGCAGATATTGATGAGCAAAAACAATTGCAAAATAGCAAGATATGGTAGATCAAACAAATCAAGCAACAACGAAGCTCATGTCTAAGAGCAACTACACAATCAACGCATGTAGAGTCATGCACGAAACAACAAATCGAATTTAACAATCCATCGATGAAAAGCACGCATCAACAAGTTCGATTCCATCAACAAGTCGAGTGCATCAACGAAAACAAAAAATCAAGCATGAAAACAATCGGATCTGTGAGATCCATGCAATCTGAGCCTCTGAATTCATACAACAAGGATTAAAATGGAAGAGTTAGATACAAACTGACAAGAAGAGTTGAATCCGAGCACCTTGCACGGCCCAGTTGGTGCTGCAAGCTCCAAACAACCATGTGTTGATTTTTCCGACCACCATCGAGGACGCTCGCGTTGCCAAGAAGGATAACACTGTCTGAGCTGGGTTTAGCGAAATCCAAGATATCAGCAACCAATAATCAACACAATTAAAGAAAACAAAGGGAAGCTGCTGGGAACCAACCAGGAAAATAGAACCCGAGTGCTTCCCGTGGCCAGGACGTGACCTGATGACAACCGCCTTCCACCGACACGGCCTTGTTGGACTACCATCTAGCCAGATCATGACCTTACCGCCGAGTTCCAACCAAGGATGGTTATTCACAGCAGCCCAACAAACAACCCGGTTTGATAAGGGTCCTTACCTGCCTTGACTATGCGTGAGAGCCTTGAGGGAAAAAGGCCTATCGGGTTGCTGGCGCCATGAATCGGGAACCTTTGAGGATCCTCAATCCCATGGTGAGGCCACTGAGGAACCTCCCAATGATGCCACCCCTACAGAAGCAATCGTCACATGCCCGTACTCCTGGACGCCCGGAAGAGGGACGCTGTCGGGGCGAGAAGACTGCAGTAACGGCCACTGTAACCACAAAAAGAGGGTACCATCGACAAAAACAGGGTACTGATGCCAAATCGAGGGTACCACCCTAATGTAGAGTCACCGAAACCAGATCTAGTAGAGAACGAGGCATGTTTCTTTGCTGGAGTCATCGTTAGATGTGGGTTTCACGAACCTGTGGTTTAGCCAAGACTTCAGCTACCATCTTCATCTTCAATCGCCATCAGGTTAGCAATTACCACCAAACCAAGAGAATCTTCCTAGATTGGATGAGATTTGATAGGATCACGGCTTCGCTGCCATCTCCGGAGTTAAACTAGGCTAAACTTGAGCCTTCAAACACCGACGACCACCTCAGAATATGTATGAGCCATACCATCTCGCATGGGGGCAGCCAGCCATGGTGTGTAGGAGCGCCGCGATTCTTACCTGTCATCATCAAATGTTGAAACTCAACCACCGCTTTGCTAGAGTTTGTAGCAGTAGTAGAAGGAGACTAGTGAAAGCAGAAAATGCTTTAAGTAAAGAAAAGAAAACAGAGGAAAAATTTGGGGCTGGTTGAACTGTGCAATCAGTGGTGAAAAATTAATCCCCAACCTCACTGGGCCAAAGCCCTCAAATAATCCCACGGTTTCAACTAACAGTGGCCCAAAATTAGTATTTCTATTACCATACTTATATTATAACATGCTCAATTAATCATGTTTAATTGGTATAATTTTATTTAACATGTCTCACTAGACTCATATTTATTTCTCACATACGATGCTATGATCCTTGTCGTGGGAAATAGTTAATTGGTTCCTGCCCATTATTTCATATGACATATACTCTAACTTCATGGTATAATTCTAATCACCGTAATTTTAATTGCCTGACTTTTTCTTGTGCTCGTTGTCTGTAGTCACATAAATGAGATTACTCAAGTATTGTTATTCCCATTATACATGGCGCATACAACGTAAGATTCGTGGCTTGATTGCTGACATTATATTGCCTAATTGTTCCATGCTCCCTATGTTCTGGTTGGCAATTGCAATATATATCCTCATCATGCAGTAGTTAAGACTACTTTATTATTATATAATGCTTTCCAATACAGATATGTTATTTCCACAGGTTATGGCATGTGGTTATTATTATTGTAGTTTTGGTAAGCTCACTTGGTGTTCCCTTGGTATGTGGCTATGATCACCCATATCCATATGATTTTTATCCTATAAGAGTTTTATCCTGTGAATACCATGGAAATTATCACAGTATCTTTGATACAATATTTGTGGTACCTTTGAGAAAAAAAAAAAAGGGTTAATGGTATAAATGGTACCCCGAGTTGTTTAAATTCGTCAATGGTATGCCCCTACTTTTTTTTCCGTCAATTATATACCTGCACTTTTAAAATTTGGTCAATTGTGTACCCTGGGCAGCATTTTGATGATGTGGCATGCTGCCCGCAAATAAGTTGTGTTAGTTTTCTCCTTAGATTTCGAATTTAATCATGTAGGTCCACTAGAATTTATACAATTAAGTCCTAAAACTTTATTTATACTCATTCAAATCCTTCTTTAGAACGATAATACTATAATGTAAATTTTTAGTGTTATATATAATTATTACTTGTGAAATATTTAATATTGTATTTTTTACATATAATTAAATTACTTATATTACTAAATTATAATTAATTACAAAAGAAATTAAAAAATTCAATACTCTTATAAAATGGTCTCCTATAATAATAATAATAATAATAATAATAATAATTTATTATATATAGTTAGTTACATCAAATTTAATAATTTTCATATACAATTTAATAGTTGACATTTATTATTTTTTTCGCTTAAAATATTTCTTAACTTTGTAAGTGCTCCTAATTGTTGGCCATGAATTCATTCTTCAAAAGTCATATTATTATGATACATGGTAAGTGGGTCTCCTTTTATATTATTTTCTGAATTTAAATTCTTATATTGTTAAAATAAATAAAGTAAAACATGTCTTTTATGTATTGAATCATTCAATTAAAATTTATTTGATAAATTATTACAATTAGTTAAATTAATTGAATGATTCTTATGACTAGGTAAAATATACACATTAATTTATAAATATAACTAGTTGTGCATTACAAAACTTATTGTAAAAAAATAATTATATGCTTATTACTTTAATAAAAATATTATTATACACTAAAAATAATTTAGGAATCAAATATTATGTAAATAATAATTACATATCGTAGTAAGGATTAACTCTAAATAATAAAAAATATATGGACTAAATTATATACTAATAAAGGACTTATATGATTAATTTAAAAACTTAGGGACTAAATTGCTATTCACCATTAATGGCAGCACGCCACGTCATCAAAGGGCTGCCCGAGGTATACAATTGACGCAAACTCACAAAGTACGGGTACATAATTGACGAAAAAAAAAGTCGGGGTACACAATTGACGAATTTAAACAACTCGGGGTACCATTTATACCATTAACCCAAAAAAAAAAACTCATACGGGTCTAAGAAAATTTTTAAAGATACGTAAAACAAATTCGCAGCTACCTGTTTAGTGGACCTTGGAGCAGTAACCCGAAGCCTCCTAACGGAGGGACAACATTTCAATGACAATGGCCCGAATCAAATAAATTGTCCTAAGTCGTCATGCTCCCAAAATATGCAATGCATGCATTCACATATTCGCACTCTTATGACATGCTCAATTTTACCATGATTAATTGGTGATTTATTTAACGATTATCCGCCAATTTGCTTAGTATTTAGTACGCTACTATTCTTCTCATATGGTTCTACAAAACGGCCATGAGAAACATTTGAATGATTCCACTATTTTATGTTAGGCATATTTTAATCACATAATGTTAATATGAGCGTAATTGCTATCATTCTATTGTTAGATTATTCCATGTGCCTGTTGACAATTACAATGTCGTAAAATTGAGGCCACCCACTTTTGAGGATAGCATTGTTGATCCCTCTATTTTCGTACTTAGCATTATGGCTTATGAATTTTGTTGTTGTGTATTTAATGAAGCTTTTGATACAATATTTCGGTACCTCATACGTTGAGGAAATACAAGCTCACCACGGCATCAAGACAAATGCAGTATTTTGTGACATTCGTTCTAATATGTTCAATTACATAATAATTATGCATCATAGTATGTGCAATCACACCATGATTACTTGGTATTACTTGATAAATATATTATCCGCAAATGTTGCTTGATAAGCTAACACGATGCTAATTCGACCATTGAAAAATGTCATGAGGGAAGTTCAAATGGTTCCTTCCCATTTTCGTCTTGCATACAATACAAAGTTTACATGAAAATCTTGACAATTGATTACGATTATTGAGATTATATCACTTGACTATTTGTCAATATGTGCAGTCATTATGCAAAGAGATTACTCAGACAACTTTCTATGCAGTATTCTAATGATGCTTTTAAAATACTTGTGATACCCCAAAAGTTACCAGGTTCGATGATTGCTCTTTTCAAGGGCCCCTTGAGGAGGAACCAGAAGTCGAAATAGATCTGTACTTTATGGAGCCCCTCTTTGCCAAGAAGCCGGTACCTCGAGGTACACCTTGAAGCAGAACCTATGAAGGAACCTTGAAGCGGTACCTGAAGCAATCTCATACACAATGCGGAAGCACGACCTAGTCTCCCCTGTAGGATCCCAAAGTTAGGGATGCTCTCACCCTTGACTTGGAGCAGGAAGCTGAAGAGCTTCCCGAAGAAATTCCATATCATGTATTTGACACACATGAGAGGAGTTAGAATCCCATCCAGTATGTTGATCACATCCCAACCATACAACAGTTGTAAACTACCTGAGAAGCATGATTGTTTACAGAGATGGTACTCATCTTCTATGAAAATACACAAAGCTGATAGGACAAGCTCCCGTGTAGACCCCTATCTTCTCTCATAAATCTGGCAGGGATGCTTGCACAGAGGTTCCCAACTTGTGCTTCCCTAAAAGAGGACATCAATACCTCATTGATACCCAACATGGCGAAGGAGAATTGCCCAGGGACTATGTCTGAAAATTCCACAAAAATATTGCAAATAAAAGATAAAAATGCCAAGATAGCTATGTCACAAAAGGGACAGGGAGAGGAAGTTTCCTAACTTTCCTTTTTGGCTCCCCAAACCTGTAATGCCCAACTCACGGAGAGGCACTTGTGTGCATTCGCCGACATGGCACCCACTTACGAAGATACAACAAAATTGGAGTCCCGATGGAACCAAACATAATGGCGAGTGAGATCCAAATACAAAGACCTCCAAAAGAGGCTAGCAAGCATGACGGAGATGTCAAGGCAATCCGATACACTCTCTCGAGTTTCGCTGAGACTTGCCTATTGACACCAAATGAGCCTTAAAGGCTGCCCCCAGGATGATTCGAGAATGTAGGGGTGAATGCAGAAGGGTTGCCCTTTATAGGGATTACCAAATCCAGACCCTCCAAGACGCCCATGAGTCGCAACAAATGCATAAGCCATCTTTTAATGGCCTACAGCATTCCAAAGGGTACCCTTCACGAAGGGAACTCCCTCTAAGACACCCACGAGGTGCAAAAAAGTCGCCCACGAGGTGCAAAAAGCCGCCCATGAGGCGCAAAATTTGTTTAAGTCACCCGTGAGTTGCGAGAAAAGCCGCCCATGAGGCGTAAAATCTTTTTAAGACACTGATGAGGTGCAACACACGCCTAAACCCATCTCGTAATGGGCTATAGCATCACAAAGGTAACTCCCTCCAAAACACCCACGAGGTGTAACAAATTCATAAGCCATCTATCAATGGGCTACAACATCCAAAAGGTACCCATCCCTCAACAGGCTACTGAAGGTACCCCTGTTGAAATGGTGGATGGAACACTTGAGGATCCTGTTGAGACGATCAGGTTCCAGGAAGCTTCCATGATAACCATATATGTCCCATGAGGCTCTAGCATAAAGGAGGTAGTTGATCTCTGAGAAAATCTATGCAACAATGAAGGATAATTTAAAACGGCCCTGTCAACTGCTTTGATCCAGAGATAGTCTGCTGCCAAGTTTGTTCTACCTCTATCTTGCATTCCGGTTCCTCAACCCAGGAGCATTCAAAACGGAAAACCTGCCTCTTCTTCCGGACTGGGCCATGCAATTGCATTATCAAGGGTCTATGATCAGAGCTGATAAGGGTTTCATGAAGAACCTGAGCATTGGGCCAGATAAATCTCCATGGGACATTGGCCACGGCCCTGTCAATTCGGCATTGGATGTTAGCATCACCGCATCTTCTGTTAGACCACGTAAAGGGATTCCCTTTAAAGCCAACATCCATGAGATAGTGGTCATCCAGAAACAGTTGGAATTCCTTAGACTGAGAGAACCTGTATACCGCCCCGCCTTCCTTTTTATGAGACGAGGATATCAAGTTGAAGTCTCCCATGATCAACCATGGTGAGTCCTCGCTAGGGTTTAGAGCCCCTAAGTCGCGCCAAAACTCCTCTCTTCTTTGTCTAGTAGCAGGGGCGTATACACCCGTGAAAAACCATGCTTCAGAGCCGTTTTGTTCAATTTTTGCGTGAATAAAATTAGCACACTTTGCCACTATAGAAACATTGAGATCCCCATTCCACCACAAAGACAAACCACCGGCACGTCCTGTTCGCTCTACGTATTCAGCATTCTGATATAAAAGAAGTCTACGCAGTCTCTCCATAAAAGCAATTTCCCTTTTACACTCCATGATAAACATCATAGAGGGGCAATATTTCCTCTTCAGGTTATGAAGAGTATTAATTGTCAGGTTTTGCCCTATACCCTGAAAATTCCATGCTAGCAGCGTCATGGTTGGCTCTGCGGCTGCTCACTAGCCACGGCAGCCTGAGAGGGAACTGTGGTAACTTGCCCATCAAGATTAATGGAACTGTCCTGGGATAACAGCTGAGAAATAAGAAGGGCAGGCTCTCTCTCCACCATTTGGGAAAGGCGTATTGGTTGATCATCATTTGGGTTCAAAGAGGGGGAAGCTCGGGCTCTAGCCTTCCAACTCCTACCTGGACTGGGAACAGAAGGATTGAGTTGGGCATGTGGTCCAACAGAAGGGGGACTTGGGCCTTCGGTTCCACCTTCTCCTGTCGGCCTAAAAACTAAGGCCCTGTTGAGATTTTTTGCTTTTTTCAGTGTAGGTCCCCCCTCATCCAGATTCTTCCTCTTTTTTTACTAGGAACCTTGGCCATGCTCAGAAATATTCCCATGCAGGCCTGGAGTCTCTGACTGATTATTCTGACCGTTAAGCATGTTGTCACTTGAAACTCTAGCTACTACTGGTGTCCAAACATGCGTGTTGGCTTTGGGCCCCGCATCAATTGGTTGAGGAGATTTAGTGGTCGTAGCCGTCCTATCCATAGGGGGCTCTGTCACCGTATCCCGCCTAACAAGAGGCTCATGCGTGAGAGGGACCCATGTTTTATGCTTTTTCCTCTACTTTCTGCCACCATTGGATTTAGCAGAGGTGTGAGGGAACTGTTGGCTATGCCCATCCTTAGTGCCAGTGTCTGTATCTTCGTGCATCGGTGTCAACGCATAAGTTTGGTGCAGAGGAGTGCTCGCATGAAGCCAATGTCCATAGCCTTTTTCTGGGAAGTCATAAACCAGAGGCATCTCATCATCGGTTCTTGAGCTACATCTTAGCATGGTATGTCCCAGCCGCCCACAGAACCAACATAACTCCAAAATGTCTTCATATTGGAACCGAACCCAAGGCTTGAGTTCATCTGATATATTATTAGTGAAACCGGCTGGTAAAGGTTTTTCAACCCAGAATTCGGCCTTAATTCGCATGACAGGACTGGCATTTAAGATATTCTCCTTAGAGATCTCATAATCCAGAAAACCAGCAAAGGCCTCACCAATGCGACATGCATTCTCTTTATTGAGTTGTGGGAGAGGTAGACCAACGACATGGACCCAGATGCATGATTTAGACAAATCCACTTGTTCCCATGTAAGGATTGGTCAACGCTTAATCACCAAGTGTGCATTAGCAATAAACCAAGGAGCATGCACCAACACTCTGTCAAGTTCAGCTTCTTTTTCATAAACAAATAAGAACAGGTTGAAGCCCTTACAGATTACTTTTAATTTCCAGTATAGCCCCATGTTTTTGCCAAGATGGGCTGAATAAATGACGCACTGTAGCTTCGAGTAGAGATCATCTAACCAACAAGGACTGCTTTTGAAATCCGGTGAGCTAGAGCTGCCCCTGTTTCAGTGCCGTCCGGGTTGGTATCATCGGGAGTCACCTCATCTGACTTCAGGACCAAGCTAAGTAACTCCGCCATGACCAAAAGAGTTTGCACCCAGTAACACAGGGAGGGAAGATGAGTCCCAAGCCAATCTTCCTTTCCGAAGGATAAAAAGAAAGCCCAGGAAAACAGGACAGCCTTGCACTACCCAAATCCCAGCTCCGACGAGCAGTGAATCTTAGCAACATAAAACTTCAAGCAGAACCAAAAGGAAAATGGCTCCTCCTCAAATACCCCTCATGTTTTCTGTTTAAATTGGAAAAGTCACCATAGCCAAGAGTCACCACCAATATTCCCATCCTCCGAGCCAATCCAACTCCGAATCAATTTCCCCGAAAGGAACTGCGAGAGAAACAAAGGCCCTTTTAGGAATTTGGAAGTGGCAGTTACTGTCAATGGTCAAGGTGTTTGCAGGAGAAGAACCCCAAAAAATGGAGAGGTTTTTTAGAGAGAGAAAGTTCTAGTTGGAATGGTGTTTAGAAACATCGCCTGACATGAAATTCCCAACTCACATTTAAGATAAAATAACTACTTGTAAGTGTCAACATCCTAGCTTATTGCATTAATAGTTTAATATTAAAAAAACTAGTGAAAGCATACGGGTCCATATGAGATGCACCAAGCTGAACATTAAACCAAACCCCAGAATACAATCATTATATCTTGGTGATTTAATGTATATGCATCAACCTTTCCATGTGTTCTTGCCAACATAGACGAGTAAAAGACACAAGTTCAACTAATATTATTACCACTGTTACTCAGGCCGTTACACAGCAAACAATTTCAGTAAAATAGCCTGAAGAGCTTACCAAGAAAATGCATGATATTATCAGTTTTGAATGGGGATCTAAGACTTCGGTTTCTCCTCGAAACCATAAGAATAAAAAAAAGCAACCTGATTCCTTGCTGCCCGCAACAACATCCCGTGCCATTTACCGATTGAACCACCAAAAGATGAAAGTGTTAACCAATGGCCTACCATGACACCTATGATAATTAAAGAGGAAGAAAGTGTGACTTTGAGAAGGAAAGGGTTTCAGAGTGGGGGGAGAGGACGAAGAGTGATGGAGAGAAAAAAAATCGAAGAAAAGAAAAAAGAGGGTTAGGTTTTGACCCGCCTGATATGGCCCAAAATATTACTGGACCCGACAAACCCTCGAGCTCATAATCCGGACTACGTGATGGCCCATAAAACCAAACAACCAGAGGAGCCCATACCAACCAAGGTGTTTCCCGGGAAGCTCCAAGACGGTCCCAAGACTCAAGGTTCCCGAGGAAGCTACACAATGGTCCCAGGACCCAAACCGGAAGCCAACCTGAGGCAGCATGTACTAGCTCAGAGGACACTTCCCTCGGCATCCCCGAGGAAGCTCTACGGCAACCCAAGGATCCCGACGGGAACCACGTGAAATTTGACTTCTCAAGCAAGTCAAGTCAAGACTTACTCAAGAAGTTAGGAATCAGCTCCTTAAAACATGGAGCAATTCACGAAAAAGCAGGGCCACCAAAACAATGTATTTGGGTCTATAAATAGAGAGCCCTCATTTATGTACAAAACTAATGGCAAATTGGAGAGATTAATACAATTTCTATTTTCTCTCTACATTTTTTCATATTAGTTGGCGACCACAGTAGGAGCCCGAGAGGTTCCCTACGAGATTTTTTGATGGAGATGCAATCATTTTGATTAAGATGGAGATGCAGATGCATATGTAGATGTAGATGCAGATATTGATGAGCAAAAACAATTGCAAAATAGCAAGATATGGTAGATCAAACAAATCAAGCAACAACGAAGCTCATGTCTAAGAGCAACTACACAATCAACGCATGTAGAGTCATGCACGAAACAACAAATCGAATTTAACAATCCATCGATGAAAAGCACGCATCAACAAGTTCGATTCCATCAACAAGTCGAGTGCATCAACGAAAACAAAAAATCAAGCATGAAAACAATCGGATCTGTGAGATCCATGCAATCTGAGCCTCTGAATTCATACAACAAGGATTAAAATGGAAGAGTTAGAAACAAACTGACAAGAAGAGTTGAATCCGAGCACCTTGCACGGCCCAGTTGGTGCTGCAAGCTCCAAACAACCATGTGTTGATTTTTCCGACCACCATCGAGGACGCTCGCGTTGCCAAGAAGGATAACACTATCTGAGCTGGGTTTAGCGAAATCCAAGATATCAACAACCAATAATCAACACAATTAAAGAAAACAAAGGGAAGCTGCTGGGAACCAACCAGGAAAATAGAACCCGAGTGCTTCCCGTGGCCAGGACGTGACCTGATGACCACCGCCTTCCACCGACACGGCCTTGTTGGACTACCATCTAGCCAGATCATGACCTTACCGCCGAGTTCCAACCAAGGATGGCTATTCACAGCAGCCCAACAAACAACCCGGTTTGATAAGGGTCCTTACCTGCCTTGACTATGCGTGAGAGCCTTGAGGGAAAAAGGCCTATCGGGTTGCTGGCGCCATGAATCGGGAACCTTTGAGGATCCTCAATCCCATGGTGAGGCCACTGAGGAACCTCCCAATGATGCCACCCCTACAGAAGCAATCGTCACATGCCCGTACTCCTGGACGCCCGGAAGAGGGACGCTGTCGGGGCGAGAAGACTGCAGTAACGGCCACTGTAACCACAAAAAGAGGGTACCATCGACAAAAACAGGGTACTGATGCCAAATCGAGGGTACCACCCTGATGTAGAGTCACCGAAACCAGATCTAGTAGAGAACGAGGCATGTTTCTTTGCTGGAGTCATCGTTAGATGTGGGTTTCACGAACCTGTGGTTTAGCCAAGACTTCAGCTACCATCTTCATCTTCTATCGCCATCAGGTTAGCAATTACCACCAAACCAAGAGAATCTGCCTAGATTGGATGAGATTTGATAGGATCACGGCTTCGCTGCCATCTCCGGAGTTAAACTAGGCTAAACTTGAGCCTTCAAACACCGACGACCACCTCAGAATATGTATGAGCCATACCATCTCGCATGGGGGCAGCCAGCCATGGTGTGTTGGAGCGCCGCGATTCTCACCTGTCATCATCAAATGTTGAAACTCAACCACCGCTTTGCTAGAGTTTGTAGCAGTAGTAGAAGGAGACTAGTGAAAGCAGAAAATGCTTTAAGTAAAGAAAAGAAAACAGAGGAAAAATTTGGAGGCTGGTTGAACTGTGCAATCAGTGGTGAAAAATTAATCCCCAACCTCACTGGGCCAAAGCCCTCAAATAATCCCACGGTTTCAACTAACAGTGGCCCAAAATTAGTATTTCTATTACCATACTTATATTATAACATGCTCAATTAATCATGTTTAATTGGTATAATTTTATTTAACATGTGTCACTAGACTCATATTTATTTCTCACATACGATGCTATGATCCTTGTCGTGGGAAATAGTTAATTGGTTCCTGCCCATTATTTCATATGACATATACTCTAACTTCATGGTATAATTCTAATCACCGTAATTTTAATTGCCTGACTTTTTCTTGTGCTCGTTGTCTGTAGTCATATAAATGAGATTACTCAAGTATTGTTATTCCCATTATACATGGCGCATACAACGTAAGATTCGTGGCTTGATTGCTGACATTATATTGCCTAATTGTTCCATGCTCCCTATGTTCTGGTTGGCAATTGCAATATATATCCTCATCATGCAGTAGTTAAGACTACTTTATTATTATATAATGCTTCCAATACAGATATGTTATTTCCACAGGTTATGGCATGTGGTTATTGTTATTGTAGTTTTGGTAAGCTCACTTGGTGTTCCCTTGGTATGTGGCTATGATCACCCATATCCATATGATTTTTATCCTATAAGAGTTTTATCCTGTGAATACCATGGAAATTATCACAGTGTCTTTGATACAATATTTGTGGTACCTTTGAGAGAAAAAAAACTCATATGGGTCTAAGAAAATTTTTAAAGGTACGTAAAACAAATTCGCAGCTACCTGTTTAGTGGACCTTGGAGCAGTAACCCGAAGCCTCCTAACGGAGGGACAACATTTCAATGACAATGGCCCGAATCAAATAAATTGTCCCAAGTCGTCATGCTCCCAAAATATGCAATGCATGCATTCACATATTCGCACTCTTATGACATGCTCAATTTTACCATGATTAATTGGTGATTTATTTAACGATTATCCGCCAATTTGCTTAGTATTTAGTACGCTACTATTCTTCTCATATGGTTCTACAAAACGGCCATGAGAAACATTTGAATGATACCACTATTTTATGTTAGGCATATTTTAATCACATAATGTTAATATGAGCGTAATTGCTATCATTCTATTGTTAGATTATTCCATGTGCCTGTTGACAATTACAATGTCGTAAAATTGAGGCCACCCACTTTTGAGGATAGTATTGTTGATCCCTCTATTTTCGTACTTAGCATTATGGCTTATGAATTTTGTTGTTGTGTATTTAATGAAGCTTTTGATACAATATTTCGGTACCTCATACGTTGAGGAAATACAAGCTCACCACGGCATCAAGACAAATGTAGTATTTTGTGACATTCGTTGTAATATGTTCAATTACATAATAATTATGCATCATAGTATGTGCAATCACACCATGATTACTTGGTATTACTTGATAAATATATTATCCGCAAATGTTTCTTGATAAGCTAACACGATGCTAATTCGACCATTGAAAAATGTCATGAGGGAAGTTCAAATGGTTCCTTCCCATTTTCGTCTTGCATACAATACAAAGTTTACATGAAAATCATGACAATTGATTACGATTATTGAGATTATATCACTTGACTATTTGTCAATATGTGCAGTCATTATGCAAAGAGATTACTCAGACAACTTTCTATGCAGTATTCTAATGATGCTTTTAAAATACTTGTGATACCCCAAAAGTTACCAGGTTCGATGATTGCTCTTTTCAAGGGCCCCTTGAGGAGGAACCAAAAGTCGAAATAGATCTGTACTTTATGGAGCCCCTCTTTGCCAAGAAGCCGGTACCTCGAGGTACACCTTGAAGCAGAACCTATGAAGGAACCTTGAAGCGGTACCTGAAGCAATCTCATACACAATGCGGAAGCACGACCTAGTCTCCCCTGTAGGATCCCAAAGTTAGGGATGCTCTCACCCTTGACTTGGAGCAGGAAGCTAAAGAGCTTCCCGAAGAAATTCCATATCATGTATTTGACACACATGAGAGGAGTTAGAATCCCATCCAGTATGTTGATCACATCCCAACCATACAACAGTTGTAAACTACCTGAGAAGCATGATTGTTTACAGAGATGGTACTCATCTTCTATGAAAATACACAAAGCTGATAGGACAAGCTCCCGTGTAGACCCCTATCTTCTCTCATAAATCTTGCAGGGATGCTTGCACAGAGGTTCCCAACTTGTGCTTCCCTAAAAGAGGACATCAATACCTCCTTGATACCCAACATGGCGAAGGAGAATTGCCCAGGGACTATGTCTGAAAATTCCACAAAATATTGCAAATAAAAGATAAAAATGCCAAGATAGCTATGTCACAAAAGGGACAGGGAGAGGAAGTTTCCTAACTTTCCTTTTTGGCTCCCCAAACCTGTAATGCCCAACTCACGGAGAGGCACTTGTGTGCATTCGCCGACATGGCACCCACTTACGAAGATACAACAAAATTGGAGTCCCGATGGAACCAAACATAATGGCGAGTGAGATCCAAATCCAAAGACCTCCAAAAGAGGCTAGCAAGCACGACGGAGATGTCAAGGCAATCCAATACACTCTCTCGAGTTTCGCTGAGACTTGCCTATTGACACCAAATGAGCCTTAAAGGCTGCCCCCAGGATGATTCGAGAATGTAGGGGTGAATGCAGAAGGGTTGTCCTTAATAGGGATTACCAAATCCAGACCCTCCAAGACGCCCATGAGTCGCAACAAATGCATAAGCCATCTTTTAATGGCCTACAGCATTCCAAAGGGTACCCCTCACGAAGGGAACTCCCTCTAAGACACCCACGAGGTGCAAAAGAGTCGCCCACGAGGTGCAAAAAGCCGCCCATGAGGCGCAAAATTTGTTTAAGTCACCCGTGAGTTGCGAGAAAAGCCGCCCATGAGGCGTAAAATCTGTTTAAGACACTGATGAGGTGCAACACACGCCTAAACCCATCTCGTAATGGGCTATAGCATCACAAAGGTAACTCCCTCCAAAACACCCACGAGGTGTAACAAATTCATAAGCCATCTATCAATGGGCTACAACATCCAAAAGGTACCCATCCCTCAACAGGCTACTGAAGGTACCCCTGTTGAAATGGTGGATGGAACACTTGAGGATCCTGTTGAGACGATCAGGTTCCAGGAAGCTTCCATGATAGCCATATATGTCCCATGAGGCTCTAGCATAAAGGAGGTAGTTGATCTCTGAGAAAATCTATGCAACAATGAAGGATAATTTATAGAATCCGAAGCTAAGGATGCACTCACCCTCAACGCTAGAGGCTGGAAACATGAGAGCTTCCCGAAGAAATCAAAATCCAAACCATCAAACTCTTGAAAGGGAAGATCAAATCCCATCATGCATGCCACTCGTGGCTGAACGATGTCAAAATTAGTGTGACGACTACCCAACATATGTGTACCATCAAAGGCTACCTCATAATAAACTAGAAGATCTAAAAGTGAGGAATGACGAGCTACCCTCAAAGGAAAGTCCAAGGATGAAGCTTGAGAACAAATACCATTTGTTGCAAACAGCCCCATCGGAGCCATACAACGCAAAGGCCCATAGTCGTGCAAACGCGAAAGGCCCTGGGAACGCTAACGCACAGATTGGTGTCCTTGAACTCAAGCTAATCCGCAAGCTTACCTAAGAGAGGGAAAGCCTCCATAAACTTACTAAAAGATGAAAACCAGGATGATATCCAAAGATGGCTCTCAAAGGCTACAAATGCCCCAATGGATGCAAGGCAAATTAAACCTACAAGGCCAGTGTGTGCCGTCTACAAGGTTACCTATATTGCATCCAGGACAGCCATTCGTTGAACGGGGTTCCAATTGCCTAAAAGCCATTCCAGAGGCTGACAAATTAGCACCAAAGGTTGCCTTTTTCCTAATAAGGCCCCTAATGCCAAAGCTCCCTTTCAGAAAATGGAGATATTACAACGGCCCTCCTTCTAGCGCCAATATAGACAACCCATAGAGTGGTTCAAAACAAAGAACTCATTGAGGTTCTACAACCAAGGCTAGGAGGTGCCAAACGTAGATAACCCGTAAAGTGGTTCCCAACAGAGACCTCATGGAGGTCCCAAAATGAAGGCCTGGAGGTGCCCAATGTAGATAACCCGAGGAGTAGTTCCCAACAAAAACCTCATAGAGGTCCCAAAATGAAGGCCTAGAGGTGCCTAATGTAGATAACTCGTGGAGTGGTTCCCAACAAAGACCTCATAGAGGTCCCAAAATGAAGGCCTAGAGGTGCCCAATGTAGATAACCCATGGAGTGGTTCCCAACAAAGACCTCATGGAGGTCCTAAAATAAAGGCCTAGAGGTGCCCAATGTTGATAACCCGTGGAGTGGTTCCCAACAAAGACCTCATGGAGGTCCCAAATGAAGGCCTAGAGGTGCCCAATATAGATAACCCGTCGAGTGGTTCCCAACAAAGACCTCATGGAGGTCCCAAAATAAAGGCCTAGAGATGCCCAATGTAGATAACCCGTGGAGTGGTTCCTGACAAAGACCCTACAGAGGTCTCAAAACGAAGGCCAGGAGGTGCCCGACGAAGAGATCCCATTGCGGTTTGAAACAAAAGACCCTGCGCAGATCCCAAAATGAAGGCCAGGAGGTGCCCAACGAAGATAAACTATAAAGTGGTGCTAATCAAGAGACCTCATGGAGGTCCCAAACCGAAAGCCAGGAGGTGCCCAATGAAGATCACCCGTAGAGTGGTTTCGAACCGAGACTCTAAGGAGGCTCATAATGAAAGCCAAAGGGTACTCAATGATGATGACAAATGCAATAATACCCTTTAATCAGTGAAGGGGCGAGTCTCCCAAAACCACAGACTTAACGTGTAAACAAATGACTACCACTCAGGAAGCATAGAGTGAAATAGCTACTAAAACGCCCGTGTCCCAATTTATTAATATAAACTAGAATTTAAATATAAAATCACTAAATTGCCCTTGTCATTCCCGGGACACGAAATCAACAACATGATCAACATTTAATCAAATAATAAATAATAGAATGGAATCAAGTACGCAGCGGAAGACAAATACATAAACAAATATGAACGTAATGCACCCTATGGATCCGACCCGGGGAGGAAAGCACCGCCACCTGCTGATATGCTCTTCTGATCATCGATCAGTTAACCTGTGACAAGACTGTGAGGGGGTGAGACCAACCACTGTCTCACCGCAAACAAATAAACCAGTGTATACAAATACAAATCAACTACAAGTTCACCGGCATCAGGCAACAGCAACCACAATGCACAAACAAGTCACAACGAACAATACAAGTCATCATCAGACTTCAAACCAACACTGATCATTAATCACTTAATTATCATTGTACTTTATTGTTATTAGGGTTGAATGTTTTATTAGGATTTAATATTTTATTAGGGCCCTCTACTGTGTGCGTCGAGCTCGGTCCCGTCTCATGAGACAACCAGGGCATAAGCCAATATAACCAGGGCAAGGCCGAATATATTCAGTGAGAGAGAGAGATAGACAGAGAGAAAAAGGGAGGTAGAAAGGGGGAGATAGAAAGAGGGGGGTAGAACCGGTCATCACAGACCCATATGCTAAACCGCATATACCATGCTATCCCGCATATAATCCCGAGGGGTATCACTTCCCGCTCGAACCAACCAGTCAACAGCCCCACAGTAGAATTATTATAATTTGTTATTTATGCTTTAAAAGTTTCGTGTACCATTACATATGAATGTCCAGGTTTGTGTGAATTTAACATCTTATTCTCAAGTCCGGGCCTCCAGCCCACAGTCCGCCACACAAACCACAAAACCATATATCACGTTATTTAACACACAAAACAAGTCATGCTCGATAGGCATATTATATCACACTGGTACACAGTTCACATAATCATGCACACTGCATCAGAGGTATCATCAATAAGATACAAGGTGTAAGCAAGAACATCCACAAAGCAGGCAAGCATGCATACAGCATTCAAGACCAAACAAATAATACCACTTTATATACCAAGACAATTAACCGAGCATTGTAGGCAGTAATGCAGACAAAGGTTTATAAATCCTCACCTGGATTGTTAGAAACATCTTGGAAGACAAAACCATCCCCTACCTTGACATTTTCGGGTTCCTATAATTATGTAGAAAGCAATCACCCATACAACACAACAAAGCATTAAAGAGGCATGGGTGCTAGCATATGATTTATATAACCATACTGAGATTAACCTTTAACTCGTAATAAGATTATTAGGGTCTAAACCCACTTACCAAAATTTAATTCCTTTGATAAGTTAAAATCATTTTAGAAGAACATTAGTCAAAACTCAATGAAAAATCAAGTGTACGCCACAACATGAAACTGGGAACCCAGCAATGATGTATGTGATATTAACTTTTATACATGTAAGAACCGTGCTCTGCATAAACTATGAGTAAGCCATTAATAACTTGGTTTATTACTCTCAGCGTTGGAAACAAATTTGAAGATGTTGGCATGGTTAGGCAAAACCCAAAAGTTCCCACGCTTGTTTCCACAAAGCCAGCTCACACATAAGATGAGACATTAGTTAAAGAGTGTTATTTTCCAAAATATAACCCTGTTTGTAGAAGTAAAAGTTTGAGAAGCAAGGATGTTGATACAAATCATAAAACCCATGTGAAATGCACTCCTCTTGGACTTGGTACCAAGATAAATCATTATTCAATCTGCAAGCTGGAACATAGGCCAAAAACAAATTATATTATTCTTGTAAAAACAATTTAATGAACCTCTAAAAGAAAAACTGCGAAAATGACTTAGAAGTCGATCTGCCGATTTAGCACATTTGAGGTTCCACAACCGTGTAGTCCCTTATTGTCAAATTATAACATGACAACCAACTATCATCTTAATTCCATGCAAGTTTAGACATATTTAAGATTTAGGAATTAAGAATCAGCCTTCGATCGTATTCTATTATCAAAATACATCTATACAAAGCTAAAAAAAATAAATATATCCTTCTAATCAATAATTGACTCATGCCTACATGATAAACAATTTTTTTGCAGCACCCTTCATCTCAAGGCTTAAGTATAATGGAGGTCAAACTATTATGATTTTACAACAAAGTCCAATTCTTAAAAAACTTAACAAAACGGGTGAAGGAGATGGGCTCTTACACTTTCTAAAGCTTGAACAGAACCATAGGTTCACCTCCCCAAAGATTGACCAGACGCCCAAAAGACATAGTTTCATTTCACAACCAACTCCAACGAATTACCAAGGGAAAAAGAAATAGTATCTGCTCTTGCTGTTTTGGGACTCCACCTCGACTAAAGTCGATCCGCAAACTCTAACCCGAAGTCACAAACAATAGGGAAGGGAAGAGGATGACAATGGTGTACTTTAGTGGGGGCGGCGGTTAATGACTGGAGAAGAAAAGAATGGAGAGAGAGCAAGAGGCTGCACACGGGAGTGAAAAGAAAAGAATAGGAAGAACAAATGAGGGGAAAGTGGTGAGGACAGTTAACAAAGCATGGAGGAAACCCTTGAGTTTAACAACTTGTAAAACGTCGTCATTTTGTGGATGTCATCTTAAAGATGCTTGCTCCAATGCTTGACATTTTGTGTATTATTTTTACACTCCTTAAAACTACGTATTAGACCAAACTACATCAAAGTTCGCGTTTCACACCGAAACCTCAATTAAAACCAAAAGAAATCCGATTAAAGATTAATACCAATGTAAAAATAATTTTTTAAAAGGATGATAATAATAATAATAATAATAATAATAATAATAATAATAATAATAATAATAATAATAATAATTTTTGGCAAAAAATTTCTAGAAATTCTGCAAGGGTAAAATTGGAAATAAAATTTCAAAAATTTCAAAAATTCCATAAAAATTAAAAAAGAAAATTCGGGGCGTTACAGTTCTACCCCAATTAACAAAATTTCGTCCTCGAAATTTACATAATAGGCCAAGCAACCAAGCGCTTAACTGATACAAACAAGAATTATCCGATATCAAGGTACCGTTGGCCGAAACTAACAAGTAGAACCATCCTGTCCATCACTGACATTTCCAAGCAAGAACTCCGATATACCAAGTCGATCATCGACTTTGGTCAAGCATGATCCATAAAGCATAAGATCAAAGTATTAACCCATGAGTCTTATCCAAACGTCATCAATATTGATAATACCAGAGCCCGTAAACCATTTCGTTTATCATCACTGAACCAAATATATCCAATCTTTTAATCCATTAAACATATCCTCAGAAAACAAAACCCAAAATTGTTACCTAAGAAACAAGATCATGACTCCCATTGTGAATACCTCAAGACCAAAAAAAAATCCATAATCAATTTCATGATCTGAACCTCATTGTATTTTCTCTATCACACACCAATTCAACCAAAAATCGGATATACATAAATCCCAGATCATAACTTAGGCACTAAAAACGAATCGTCACCGAAATATCATAATTATAATTCCAAAACTTAGACTCCTCATGACCCAAACATCCTTTCATAACTCATGCTCACAAATCTATTCCTCAAATCATTCCTAGCACAAACATCAAAGTTTCTCTGACGAAGAAGTTAAAATATCACTGTATCTCTCAACACATAATTAATAACTTAGCAATTGAATCACAATACCCGAGATCACCTCAAATTCAAACCTCAATGTAAACATACTCCCGGCATACTCATCCAACACACGAACTATAACCTCAATAAAGACTCATGATCAAACCTTATTATCACAGCCACCATTAATACCCCAAAACTCACAAAATTAATTGCCTCAAGTATCTTTAAAAGATATTTCCCCAAATATATCATTAAATTACCCTCAGATTAATTCAATAAATTATCATCTCGAACTCCAAACAGGATTAAATCCATATTATGATTTCACAAGAAAATTCAAGTCCTCGAGCTCAGGTAATCAAACCACAAACATGATCACCAAGATTACAAAAATCATATCCACAAGTATCACATCAAATCATCTCTTGACAGATGTAACATCCAACAACAAACCGATGGTTCTTACTTGTATTGGCCAGTTCCATTTCAGGAACTATGAAACATGTTACCGTAGGAAAACCCCTTCCAGCAACAACACAGGAAAAAGCAGCAACGGTGTACTCACACCGACACAAAAGCGTTAGTAAAGAATCAAGAGTCTACATCGACTCCGATAAAGCAGTGAATATTCCACAAAATAAGCCTTACAACAGCCTAAGCTGTAAAGAAAAACATACTATTTCAATGACAGTACCGGTCACTACGACCCTCAACAGGTGTGTGTCCTCCACAGGAACCATAGAAAGACTCACAATATGAATGCATATGAGAATGCAACAAACAACACAAAAAGGAGCAGACTCAAGCACATATAAGATCACAAAACATATCCACACATCCCCAAGGGTCTACAGCCGGCTCCGCTACCAACTGAAACACCCGTGTCCCAATTTATTAATATAAACTAGAATTTAAATATAAAATGACTAAATTGCCCTTGTCATTCCCGGGACACGAAATCAACAACATGATCAACATTTAATCAAATAATAAATAATAGAATGGAATCAAGTACGCAGCGGAAGACAAATACATAAACAAATATGAACGTAATGCACCCTATGGATCCGACCCGGGGAGGAAAGCACCCGCCACCTGCTGATATGCTCTTCTGATCATCGATCAGTTAACCTGTGACAAGACTGTGAGGGGGTGAGACCAACCACTGTCTCACCGCAAACAAATAAACCAGTGTATGCAAATACAAATCAACTACAAGTTCACCGGCATCAGGCAACAGCAACCACAATGCACAAACAAGTCACAACGAACAATACAAGTCATCATCAGACTTCAAACCAACACTGATCTTTAATCACTTAATTATCAATGTACTTTATTGTTATTAGGGTTGAATGTTTTATTAGGATTTAATATTTTATTAAGGCCCTCTACTGTGTGCGTCGAGCTCGGTCCCGTCTCATGAGACAACCAGGGCATAAGCCCAATATAACCAGGGCAAGGCCGAATACATTCTGTGAGAGAGAGAGATAGACAGAGAGAAAAAGGGAGGTAGAAAGGGGGAGATAGAAAGAGGGGGGTAGAACCGGTCATCACAGACCCATATGCTAAACCGCATATACCATGCTATCCCGCATATAATCCCGAGGGGTATCACTTCCCGCTCGAACCAACCAGTCAACAGCCCCACAGTAGAATTATTATAATTTGTTATTTATGCTTTAAAAGTTTCGTGTACCATTACATATGAATGTCCAGGTTTGTGTGAATTTAACATCTTATTCTCAAGTCCAGGCCTCCAGCCCACAGTCCACCACACAAACCACAAAACCATATATCACGTTATTTAACACACAAAACAAGTCATGCTCGATAGGCATATTATATCACACTGGTACACAGTTCACATAATCATGCACACTGCATCAGAGGTATCATCAATAAGATACAAGGTGTAAGCAAGAACATCCACAAAGCAGGCAAGCATGAACACAACATTCAAGACCAAACAAATAATACCACTTTATATACCAAGACAATTAACCGAGCATTGTAGGCAGTAATGCATACAAAGGTTTATAAGTCCTCCTCTGGATTGTTAGAAACGTCTTGGAAGACAAAACCATCCCCTACCTTGACATTTTCGGGTTCCTATAATTATGTAGAAAGCAATCACCCATACAACACAACAAAGCATTAAAGAGGCATGGGTGCTAGCATATGATTTATATAACCATACTGAGATTAACCTTTAACTCGTAATAAGATTATTAGGGTCTAAACCCACTTACCAAAATTTAATTCCTTTGATAAGTTAAAATCATTTTAGAAGAACATTAGTGAAACTCAATGAAAAATCAAGTGTACGCCACAACATGAAACTGGGAACCCAGCAATGATGTATGTGATATTAACTTTTATACATGTAAGAACCGTGCTCTGCATAAACTATGAGTAAGCCATTAATAACTTGGTTTATTACTCTCAGCGTTGGAAACAAATTTGAAGATGTTGGCACGGTTAGGCAAAACCCAAAAGTTCCCACGCTTGTTTCCACAAAGCCAGCTCACACATAAGATGAGGCATTTGTTAAAGAGTGTTATTTTCCAAAATAAAACCCTGTTTGTAGAAGTAAAAGTTTGAGAAGCAAGGATGTTGATACAAGTCATAAAACCCATGTGAAATGCACTCTCCTTGGACTTGGTACCAAGATAAATCATTATTCAATCTGCAAGCTGGAACATAGGCCAAAAACAAATTATATTATTCTTGTAAAACCAATTTAATGAACCTTTAAAAGAAAAACTGCGAAAATGACTTAGAAGTCGATCTGCCGATTTAGCACATTTGAGGTTCCACAACCGTGTAGTCCCTTATTGTCAAATTATAACATGACAACCAACTATCATCTTAATTCCATGCAAGTTTAGTGTATACATGATTAAGTAAAAACTAAGGTCATAAGTGTCTGCAAAAGTCAACTATCAATTAGAACAACTCAGTTACCAGAATCAATTACTAGACTATTGGATGAGTAAAAGTAATGGTTTATCAGGAAGTAGAGAATGAAGCCAATTAGGGACCATGTGCACGCACCCATATACCAATTCAATATTACATATTTAAGATTTAGGAATTAAGAATCAGCCTTCGATCGTATTCTATTATCAAAATACATCTATACAAAGCTAAAAAAATAAATATATCCTTCTAATCAATAATTGACTCATGCCTACATGATAAACAATTTTTTTGCAGCACCCTTCATCTCAAGGCTTAAGTATAATGGAGGTCAAACTGTTATTATTTTACAACAAAGTCCAATTGCTCAGAAAACTTAACAAAACGGGTGAAGGAGATGGGCTCTTACACTTTCTAAAGCTTGAACAGAACCATAGGTTCACCTCCCCAAAGATTGACCAGACGCCCAAAAGACATAGTTTCATATCACAACCAACTCCAACGAATTACCAAGGGAAAAAGAAATAGTATCTGCTCTTGCTGTTTTGGGACTCCACCTCGACTAAAGTCGATCTGCAAACTCTAACCCGAAGTCACAAACAATAGGGAAGGGAAGAGGATGACAATGGTGTACTTTAGTGGGGGCGGCGATTAATGACTGGAGAAGAAAAGAATGGAGAGAGAGCAAGAGGCTGCACACGGGAGTGAAAAGAAAAGAATAGGAAGAACAAATGAGGGGAAAGTGGTGAGGACAGTTAACAAAGCATGGAGGAAACCCTTGAGTTTAACAACTTGTAAAACGTCGTCATTTTGTGGATGTCATCTTAAAGATGCTTGCTCCAATGCTTGACATTTTGTGTATTATTTTTACACTCCTTAAAACTACGTATTAGACCAAACTACATCAAAGTTCGCGTTTCACACCGAAACCTCAATTAAAACCAAAAGAAATCCGATTAAAGATTAATACCAATGTAAAAATAATTTTTTAAAAGGATAATAATAATAATAATTTTTGGCCAAAAATTTCTGGAAATTCTGCAAGGGTAAAATTGGAAATAAAATTTCAAAAATTTCGAAAATTCCATAAAAATTAAAAAAAAAATTCGGGGCGTTACAGCTACCCTCTGAGAAAATCCTCACCAAAACTCATACAAGGCTGGGAACCCCAAGCAATCACTCTAAATGACGGAACTGGAAGTAGGAAGTGCTACCCGCAGATCCCAAATGGTGCAAGAGAAGTTCGAATCCTATCAAGGATGATGAAGAGTCTTCACAAATACCCTTTCAGAGGAACCAATGTCCTTATGGATGCCCTCCTTCTAACGCCATCTAATCAGATGGTACCTAAAAGGCCGCCCACCTTTTAAAGAGACTCTTCACAAAAAAAAAAAGGGTACCTACCCAAGCAGCTGAAAAGAGTACAAATACCTCGTTTCGGAAAGCCGCATACCGAGTCAAAACCCATTATTCAGCATGTCACTTCGGAGCTTATCAAGAAGCTTTCCACACCAACATTTGAAAATTTAACAAGAAGGAATAGGCCATTTGTAACAGCCCGGGTAAAAATTTTGATTTTTACCGTGATTTACTGTTGAATTAATCTTGGGTAATTAATTCAAGGTAAATCGAGCGTCGTTTTTCGAAACCGAGAGTTTTCCCGCGCTCGTGATTTTTCCGTGCATTTTTCGGGCCTAAGTCGGTATTTTTCGGGTCCCAGAATTCTCAGAAAAATCACACCGGAAAATAACTAAGGGGGTATCAGTTATTTTCTAGTCTGGACCGGACTCGCTCTATAATGCAGACAGGCTGCATTATTGAGGAATCACATGTGCACAGTGTTCATCGCCTATAAAAAGAAGAAACTAGGAGAGGAAAAAGAGAAGAGAAAAAAAGAGAAAAGGAGAGGAAAAAAAAGAGAGAAAAAAAAGGAAAGAGAGAAAAAGAAAAGAAAGAAAAAGAAAAGAGAAAAAAAGGAAAAAAAAAAAGGAAAACCGGTTGAAAAAAAAGAGAGAAGACAGTAAAAGGAAAAAGAAGAAGAAGAAGAAGAAAATTGAAATTGAAACAAAAAAAAGGAAAGAAAAATGGAAAGAAAAAGGAAAGAAAATCGAAAAAAGGGAAGAAAAAGAAAAAAAATAGGAATGAACAGTACCGTCACCCCAGCGCCCTTGGTTACAGTTCACGCCGATCGCCTCTGCGCCACCGTTCGCCGCACCGCCCACACCATGGCCTTCCCCGTCCCGTCGCCGACCTATTGCCGTCGTCCCCGTCGTCTTCCATCGCCGGAGCCGCCAACCCACGGATCCACCTCCCTCGCGCCTCCTGCCTTCTGCCGTCGGTGCCGCGCCTTTCGTCCTGCCGTTCCAGCGTCGCCGCCTTTCGCCGCGCCTCGTGAGACCATCCTCGCGCTGCATCGCGCCGCCGCCGCCGTTCTTAAGGTGAGGATCCGATTCCTCTGGGCGGGTCTGGCCTCCCTGGGTCTAGGTTGCCGGTTGGGTTTGTTTTAATTTTTGAAAAAAAAATATATATATATCTGTTTATATAATTATTCTGGTATTTAATTTTCAAAAAAATATATATTCACTTTGAGAAAAATATAGAAAGTATGATTTATGGTTTTAGGGAAAATGTATGTATATATATACCTTGATAATCAAGTTTTGTTTTGAAAACAAAGTTATTATATATAATTAGGAAAAAGATAAATATTGTATATATATTTTCTGAAAATTATAAATACGCTATTAATTTTCTATAAAATTATGGTAATTAACTTTGGAAATATATATATGGTACACATGATCTATATTTCTGAAATATATAATTAATTTGACAATGTAATTGTTTGGAAAAATATAAATATCATGAAATTAATTTCTGGAAATTTAATATATGTATTATTTTCTCTGGAAAATTATGGTTGAGGAATATATATATGTAACAGCCCAGGTAAAAATTTCATTTTTACCGGGACTGTTTAAGTTAATCTACAGTAATTTACCGTTGATTTTTAATCTTGGGTAATTAAATTATGGTAAATCGAGTATTGGATTTTGAAACCGAGCCTTTTCCCACGTTCGGGAATTTTCTGCGGATTTTACGGACCAAAGTTGGGATTTTTCCGGGTCCGGGAATCTTAGGAAAAGCCGGGTTTATCCTCGAGTTATCGGACCGGAAATAAGATAAGTGGGTTAATTAGATATTTTCTGGTCCAGGTGGGTCACACTTCACATGCAGCATAGTAACTGCATAATTGAAGTTCAATTATTCAGCCGCCTTTTTCCTATTCAGCCTGTGAACTATCTATTATACATGTGAAATACCAGTGATTTGCTTCCTATAAACTATTATTCTTCTGCCTTCCACACGCCATCACCATTTTTCTACCTGTAAACACCTCTGCCCTGCAACACAGCTTTCTTTTCCTCCTTCCTGCAAAATCACAAAGCAGAGAAAAAAAGAAGTTAAAAAAAAAAACACAATAAACACACCACACCACCGCCACGTCACCCACCCTTCCTCCTTCCTCTTTTTTTTTTTTTTTTTCCTTCTTTCCCTTCACCGCCGCCCTCACGCAGCCACCTCCCCACTGCCGCCACCTACTACCGCCGTCGTCCGAGCCAACACCACCATCTACACCCTCTTCCTTCCTTCTCCTCTCGCCGGCCGCTCCCCTGCATCTCGCCGCCGCTGCCGAGACGTGACGAACCCGACAGGAGGTACGCCCCGCCGCCGGTCTCCCTCGCAGCTCGTCTTCTTCCTCCCCTCGTGCGCACCGCCGTCGCCTTCCCCGCCTGCAGACCGCCGCGTACGCCTCGCCGCCGTCGTCGTCTTGCCGCCCCGTGTCTCCGCCGCCTCTGCAAGCAAAGGTGAGCCATGAGGAAGACGACCCGGATGTGGGTCTCGGGTCGTGGGTGACCCGGTTCTATGTTGATGGGTCTTGGGCTGTTGGGCCGCGAGTGGTGGGCTGGGCGTGACGGGCTCGGGCTGTTGGTTGTTGGGCCTGCTGTGCCTAGTCAATCTGTTGGCTTGGGCTCTTCTGGGTTTGGGCTGGGCTTGGACACTTATGCCCAGTCCGTTTAAATTAAAAAAAGAGAAGAAGAGAGAAGAAAAGAGAAAATAAAATCTGGAAATGGAATTAAATAGAAGGAAAATATATTTGTGAAATTAATAGGAAAATATAAATTTGAGAAGTATATGGTTTATGAAAAATAATTTTGGGAGCATATATATGGAAAAAAATAATTTGTAGGAATATTAATATTTTGGAAAGTACATACTTAAGGAATAATTTTGGAAAGGGTATTATCAAGGTAGTATAAAACCGGAATAATACCCGGGTATAGGGGTAAATATTGAATAGTATTTTTGACACTTGGAATAAATGGTGAATGATGATAATAATGGAAAATTAATCCGGGAGAGTAACCGAGCCGAGCTTATATTTAATTTACGGTATACAGTATTAGCATAACATTTGCATACCATCTTATATGTGCATATTATTGATTGATATAGGAGTTGATAACGAACAATTTGCTGAGGAACCGGACTTGGAACTTGCTGGACAATTCCATAATTGATATCGGCTAAGGTGAGGATGGATAACCCTTGTTATATTTCCTGTAATACTTTGTGTGCTTTGTTGTTCGATTGAACTGCTGAATTGTTGATTGTTGGCTGAATATCTGTTGTGGATATTATTGTTGTTTTTGGACTGTGATATTGATTCTGTGGATATTATGCTGAGATTGATGTTGAATTATTGACTGTGGAAATTGAGAAAAAGAAATTGGAATTGAGATTGGAATTGATTTGAGACGTTGATATGATTGTCATGTGGAAAGTAGTGGTACGACCCGATGGTTTGAAAATTAATTCTGGGATGCTATGTCGGTTTTTGGTTTGGTTGGCCCGTCATGCCTGTGGTTAGGGTATACCGAATACCCAGTGGCTCGGATATGCCGAATATCCGCGGTGGCTCGGATATGCCGAATATCCGCAGTGGCTCAGATATGCCGAATATCTGGTTGGCATGACGTCGCCTGAGGTTAGGGTATACCAAATACCCAGTGGCTCGGATATGCCGAATATCCGCGGTGGCTCGGATATGCCGAATATCCGCGGTGGCTCGGATATGCCGAATATCCGGTTGTTCTGATATGAGGATTGGTTTTTGACCTAGCATCTGGAATTAATTGATAACCAGGTACGACCCTAGCTTGTCCAGTGACGAGGGCCCGAAAGATAAAATTGGTAATAAGAAATAAGCATTCTTTTGGCCTTGACTCAGTTGTTGAGATAAGTTGGTACTTGTCTGTGATTGCTTTTAAGTATTACGGTTGCTTGCATATCACTGTTTATCCTTGGTCGGTGAGCACTTCGGACTCACCCCTCGCCTGCGGGGTTTCATCCCGTAGGTTAAGTTGTTTCCGTAGTTCAGGTACGACGTTCGATGGCTGCTGCTTTCTTCTCCACCTGACCCCGGATCCATACCACCGTTGCATGTGCATAAGTCTTCCGCTGCTATTCTATTGCTTATGATGCTGTACTACATTTCCGCTGCTGTGTGAAATATATTGTTGTACTGCTGATTTCCTGTGATATGTATATTACTGATACTATTTGCTGCTGCTGAGAGCACTGTGTTTGGATTGAATAATGGTCCCCGGGTGTGGGTGACAGTTGTATTGGTAGTTGCTATTGTATAATATTTGCACGTCGTACTGTCTGTTCTATCATTATGAACAGTTTCAGCACGTGTTTACTGTGTTACGGTAAATACGGGTCGGGGCGCTTCAGTTTGGTAGCGGAGCAGGCAGTAGGTCATTAGGGACATAACTGTGGTTGCTTGACTGTTGTTTGTTCATAAGATTTGACATGACATGATATGCATACATACATTCTCATATAGGTACGAATAGATCCGGTTGGAGGGAATCAGCATGCTGGAGTTCACCTGGATGACGACCAGGTATCGGTGCGGGAGGTCCGGAACACCCTGCGAATGTTCCTCTAGGAGACCCTGCGCAGAAGCTGAACGTGATGACTCAGATTCTGCAAAGGCAAGAAGCCAGAGATGCCCGTATCGCAGCTATGGAAGCTCGGGAACAGGAGAACCAGGGACCTGTAGAGGATCCAGTGTATACGAAGCTGGAAAAGCTTGGGGCAGAGGTTTTCACTGGTGTCACTACACCACAGGATGCTGACCGTTGGCTCGGACAGATGAACCGGGTTATGTTGAGGCTGACATGCAGGAATGATAGGTGGGCCAGATACGCCGCTGCCATGTTCCGAGGAGATGCTGTTGATTGGTGGGAGTCTACCACCAGGGACATGCCGACACCTATCATTATGCCATGGAATCAGTTCATGGAGATGTTCCGAAGGAAGTTTGTCTCTGAGGCATACCAGGATCAGCTGAGGCGAGAGTTTCTGGGATTGCAACAGGGACCATACCAGACGGTCAATGAGTATGAGATCAAGTTCAACCGTTTGTCCATCTATGCCAGTGAGTTTGTAGCTACCCCGGAGGCTAGATGTAAACGTTTTTAGGATGGTCTTTGATCTGGCATCCAGACAGTCATGGGGTGCAAGGTCTATGAGACTTACCAGGACATGCTGACGGATGCTTTAAGAGCTGAGATCATCTGGATGAATAATGAGAAGGAGCAACAGGAGATCCGCAAGAGACAAGCTGCACAGAGTTCTGGGGGACAGAACAAGAGGTTCCAGACGCCTGCTAACCGATCAGGGTATGGACAGGGTCGCTCTATGCCCATGAGTCAGGGACGTGGGTGGAACAACAACACCTACAACCGAGGCAGTTCTTGGACTCAGTCTGGAGGGACATCATTTGGGGATACTCGCCCGAGATTTCCTATGTCTCAGGTGAGGTGCTTTGAGTGTAACGAAGTTGGGCACTACCGATATGCTTGTCCCAAGTTGGGAAGATCTGGAGGTACAGCACCTACCCAGACAGTGCAAGCTTCAGTTGCTAGTGTTCCTAGTGGTTCTGGAGTTGGCCGAGGTTGAGGACGTGGAGCTGTTCCTGCTAGGACCCAGTCGGCCATGAATCAGAGTGCAGCTGTGCCGAGAGCGTTTGTTATCACTGCTGAGGAGGATCCGAAGAATGCTGATGTCATAGCAGGTACCATTACAGTTTTTAGTAGTACTGCTTATACTTTGATAGACCCTGGCGCTACGTATTCATTTATTGCGCAAAGTTTTGCAATACTACATAACTGTACGAGTGAGAGTTTGGCTTGTCCAATGAGAGTTAGGTTACCTGCGGGTATAGTAGTCAGATTAACCCATATGTGCAGAGATGTTTCGCTTTCATATGATAGCGAGATTTTTCTTGCACGGTTGATCGTGATGAACATGGGAGGTTTTGATATCATATTGGGGATGGATTGGTTGTCCAAATACAGTGCTATGGTGAACTGTCGAACCAAGGAAGTGTTGTTGACTTCCGAGGGTGGACATAAGATTTTGCTGACAGGTATTGGGAGAGCTGCTACCACATGTAGTATCTCTGCTAATCAGGATGTTGGGATACAACCATTGGGTCTAAATGCTTTATTGACCTATGCCAAGGGTGAAGAAGTTCAGACTCCGGTTTTGGGAGGCATCATGGTCGTGAGGGAGTTTCCAGATGTGTTTCCGGAAGATTTGCCAGGTTTGCCACCTGACAGAGAAGTGGAGTACACCATCGATTTGATGCCAGGAGTGACACCTATCTCGATGGCACCATATCGGATGGCACCAACAGAACTCCAGGAGTTAAAGAAACAGTTGGATGAGCTGTTAGAGAAAGGTTTCATCAGACCTAGTACTTCACCTTGGGGATCACCAGTCCTCTTTGTGAAGAAGAAGGATGGTAGTTTGCGCATGTGTGTGGACTACCGACAGCTAAACAAGGTGACAGTGAAGAATAAGTATCCACTTCCCAGAATTGATGATCTTTTCGATCAGTTACAGGGAGCTACTGTATTCTCTAAGATTGATCTTCGATCTGGTTACCATCAGGTCAAGATTGCAGAGAAGGACATACCGAAGACAGCTTTCCGCACTCGGTATGGTCACTTTGAGTTCACAGTGGTTCCTTTTGGCTTGACCAATGCACCTGCAGTTTTCATGTGTTTGATGCACTTGGTCCTGAATGAGTTCTTGGATAAGTTTGTGGTAGTCTTCATCGATGATATCTTGATATACTCCAAGAACCGGGAAGAACATGAAGAGCACCTGAGGGTAGTGCTACAGAGGCTACGAGAGAAGGAGTTGTATGCTAAGTTTAGCAAGTGTGAGTTCTGGCTTGAAGAAGTTGCATTCCTTGGACATGTTGTATCCGGGGATGGGATTAAGGTTGATCCTGCTAAAGTAAAGGCTGTTTTGGAATGGGAGCCGCCCAAGACGGTACCAGAAGTCAGGAGTTTTCTTGGCCTTACAGGATATTACCGGAGATTCATCGAGGGTTTCTCTTTGATAGCTAGTCCCATGACCAAGCTATTGAGGAAAGATCAAGCCTTTGTTTGGAGTGAGGATTGTCAGAAAAGTTTTGAAGAACATAAGAAGAAGCTGACAACAGCACCAGTCTTGACAGTGCCTAAGCCAGGAGTGGAGTACGTGCTGTTCTGCGATGCTTCAGGTCTTGGTTTGGGAGCTGTTCTGATGCAAGAAGGCCGAGTGATAGCCTATGCTTCGAGACAGTTGAGGCCACACGAGAAGAACTATCCGACACATGACTTGGAGATGGCCGCAGTGATTCTTGCTTTGAAGATCTGGCGACATTATCTGTTTGGAGAGAGATGCCGGATTTTCACGGATCACAAGAGTCTCAAGTACATCAAATGCTTCGAGACAGTTGAGGCCACACGAGAAGAACTATCCGACACATGACTTGGAGATGGCCGCAGTGATTCTTGCTTTGAAGATCTGGCGACATTATCTGTTTGGAGAGAGATGCCGGATTTTCACGGATCACAAGAGTCTCAAGTACATCATGACTCAGAAGGAGCTTAACCTGCGACAAAGACGTTGGGTTGAGTTACTGAATGATTATGATTGTACTATTGAGTATCATCCTGGAAAAGCTAATGTTGTAGCAGATGCCTTGAGTCGGAGATAGCGAGAAGATGCTTCCACGACTTACTCGATGTCCTCACTCATTGAGTTAAGGAAGATGGGAGTTGATTTGTCAATCGATGAGACAGGAGCTTTGTTGACACATATTGAAGTCAAATCTAACCTGAGAGGTTGGATTGTGGAGTTACAAGATGGAGATCCCGACCTGATCAAGCTGAAGGAAGCAGTCCGTAGAGGAAAGGAAGAAAAGTTCAACATAGCGGAGGATAGTGCATTGATGCTGGGAAAGCGCCTATGTGTACCCAGTGTTGGTGATCTGCGTAGTCAGATTCTAGAAGAAGGACATATGACGCCGTATGTTATGCACCCTGGAAGCACCAAGATGTACCAGAATTTGAGAAGTCATTTTTGGTGGCCACGCATGAAGAAGGATGTAGCCGAGTATGTAGCTAAGTGTATCACTTGCCAGCAAGTGAAAGCTGAACATCAGGCTCCAGCAGGGAAGATGAGATCTTTGTCAGTGCCAGAGTGGAAGTGGGAGATGATTACTATGGATTTTGTGGTCGGATTACCGTTGACCCGGAGACAGCATGATGCCATCTGGGTTATCGTTGATCGACTTACAAAATCAGCCCATTTTCTTCCCATTCGACAGACAGACACCTTGGATAAATTGGCGAAGCAATATGTTGCAGAGATTGTGAGACTACATGGGATTCCTAAGTCCATAGTCTCAGACAGAGACCCGAGATTTACATCGCGGTTTTGGAAGAGTCTGCAAACAGCTTTGGGAACGAAGCTGAGTTTTAGTACTGCATTCCATCCTCAGACCGATGGACAGTCGGAGAGGACTATTCAGACACTGTAAGATATGCTAAGGGCTTGTGCTCTTAACTTCAGTGGGAGTTGGGATCAGTATCTACCTTTAGCGGAGTTTGCCTATAACAACAGTTATCACTCCAGTATTGGCATGCCTCCGTTTGAAGCTCTTTACGGAAGGAAGTGCCGAAGTCCAGTTTGCTGGGATGAAGAAGGTCTCCGTTTGATCGTTGGTCCAGATCTGGTTAAGCAGACTGTTGACAAGATTCAGACAGTTAAGCAGAGTATGAGAGCAGCACAGGACCGACAGAAGAGCTATGCCGATAAGCATCGTCGAGAGATGGAGTACCAAGTGGGAGAGTGAGTTTTCCTCCGAGTTGCACCGTGGAAAGGTGTAATCAGATTCGGGAAAAGAGTGAAGCTGAGTCCTAGATACATTGGACCGTATGAGATAGTGGAAAGGGTTGGACCCCTGGCGTACAGATTATCCTTGCCAGAGGAGTTGTCACGGATTCATGACGTATTCCATGTTTCTATGTTGAGGAGGTACATATCAGACCCGAGCCATGTGGTTACCACAGTAGATGTTGAGGTCGCAGAGGATCTGACATATACAGAGATGCCGGAGCAGATTCTTGCCCGGGAAGATAGACAATTGAGGAACAGAGTTATTCCGATGGTAAAGGTTAAGTGGAGCAAGCACTTTGCGAATGAGTCCACGTGGGAAGTTGAGGAGCATATGCGTTCTCAGTATCCGCACTTGTTCACAACTTCGGAATGAATTTCGGGGACGAAATTCTTTTAAGGTTGGTAGGCTGTAACAGCCCAGGTAAAAATTTCATTTTTACCGGGACTGTTTAAGTTAATCTACAGTAATTTACCGTTGATTTTTAATCTTGGGTAATTAAATTATGGTAAATCGAGTATTGGATTTTGAAACCGAGCCTTGTCCCACGTTCGGGAATTTTCTGCGGATTTTACGGACCAAAGTTGGGATTTTTCCGGGTCCGGAAATCTTAGGAAAAGCCGGGTTTATCCTCGAGTTATCGGACCGGAAATAAGATAAGTGGGTTAATTAGATATTTTCTGGTCCAGGTGGGTCACACTTCACATGCAGCATAGTAACTGCATAATTGAAGTTCAATTATTCAGCCGCCTTTTTCCTATTCAGCCTGTGAACTATCTATTATACATGTGAAATACCAGTGATTTGCTTCCTATAAACTATTATTCTTCTGCCTTCCACACGCCATCACCATTTTTCTACCTGTAAACACCTCTGTCCTGCAACACAGCTTTCTTTTCCTCCTTCCTGCAAAATCACAAAGCAGAGAAAAAAAGAAGTTCAAAAAAAAACACAATAAACACACCACACCACCGCCACGTCACCCACCCTTCCTCCTTCCTCTTTTCTTTTTTTTTTCCTTCTTTCCCTTCACCGCCTCCCTCACGCAGCCACCTCCCCACTGCCACCACCTGCTACCGCCGTCGTCCGAGCCAACACCACCATCTACACCCTCTTCCTTCCTTCTCCTCTCAGCGGCCGCTCCCCTGCATCTCGCCGCTGCTGCCGAGACGTGACGAACCCGACAGGAGGTACGCCCCGCCGCCGGTCTCCCTCGCAGCTCGTCTTCTTCCTCCCCTCGTGCGCATCGCCGTCGCCTTCCCCGCCTGCAGACCGCCGCGTACGCCTCGCCGCCGTCGTCGTCTTGCCGCCCCGTGTCTCCGCTGCCTCTGCAAGCAAAGGTGAGCCATGAGGAAGACGACCCGGATGTGGGTCTCGGGTCGTGGGGGACCCGGTTCTATGTTGATGGGTCTTGGGCTATTGGGCCGCGAGTGGTGGGCTGGGCGTGACGGGCTCGGGCTGTTGGTTGTTGGGCCTGCTGTGCCTAGTCAATCTGTTGGCTTGGGCTCTTCTGGGTTTGGGCTGGGCTTGGACACTTATGCCCAGTCCGTTTAAATTAAAAAAAGAGAAGAAGAGAGAAGAAAAGAGAAAATAAAATCTGGAAATGGAATTAAATAGAAGGAAAATATATTTGTGAAATTAATAGGAAAATATAAATTTGAGAAGTATATGGTTTATGAAAAATAATTTTGGGAGCATATATATGGAAAAAAATAATTTGTAGGAATATTAATATTTTGGAAAGTACATACTTAAGGAATAATTTTGGAAAGGGTATTATCAAGGTAGTATAAAACCGGAATAATACCAGGGTATAGGGGTAAATATAGAATAGTATTTTTGACACTTGGAATAAATGGTGAATGATGATAATAATGGAAAATTAATCCGGGAGAGTAACCGAGCCGAGCTTATATTTAATTTACGGTATATAGTATTAGCATAACATTTGCATACCATCTTATATGTGCATATTATTGATTGATATAGGAGTTGATAACGAACAATTTGCTGAGGAACCGGACTTGGAACTTGCTGGACAATTCCATAATTGATATCGGCTAAGGTGAGGATGGATAACCCTTGTTATGTTGCCTGTAATACTTTGTGTGCTTTGTTGTTCGATTGAACTGCTGAATTGTTGATTGTTGGCTGAATATCTGCTGTGGATATTATTGTTGTTTTTGGACTGTGATATTGATTCTGTGGATATTATGCTGAGATTGATGTTGAATTATTGACTGTGGAAATTGAGAAAAAGAAATTGGAATTGAGATTGGAATTGATTTGAGACGTTGATATGATTGTCATGTGGAAAGTAGTGGTACGACCCGATGGTTTGAAAATTAATTCTGGGATGCTATGTCGGTTTTTGGTTTGGTTGGCCCGTCATGCCTGTGGTTAGGGTATACCGAATACCCAGTGGCTCGGATATGCCGAATATCCGCGGTGGCTCGGATATGCCGAATATCCGCAGTGGCTCAGATATGCCGAACATCTGGTTGGCATGACGTCGCCTGAGGTTAGGGTATACCGAATACCCAGTGGCTCGGATATGCCGAATATCCGGTTGTTCTGATATGAGGATTGGTTTTTGACCTAGCATCTGGAATTAATTGATAACCAGGTACGACCCTAGCTTGTCCAGTGACGGGGGCCCGGAAGATAAAATTGGTAATAAGAAATAAGCATTCTTTTGGCCTTGACTCAGTTGTTGAGATAAGTTGGTACTTGTCTGTGATTGCTTTTAAGTATTACGGTTGCTTGCATATCACTGTTTATCCTTGGTCGGTGAGCACTTCGGACTCACCCCTCGCCTGCGGGGTTTCATCCCGTAGGTTAAGTTGTTTCCGTAGTTCAGGTACGACGTTCGATGGCTGCTGCTTTCTTCTCCACCTGACCCCAGATCCATACCACCGTTGCATGTGCATAAGTCTTCCGCTGCTATTCTATTGCTTATGATGCTGTACTACATTTCCGCTGCTGTGTGAAATATATTGCTGTACTGCTGATTTCCTGTGATATGTATATTACTGATACTATCTGCTGCTGCTGAGAGCACTGTGTTTGGATTGAATATGGTCCCCGGGTGTGGGTGGCAGTTGTATTGGTAGTTGCTATTGTATAATATTTGCACGTCGTACTGTCTGTTCTATCATTATGAACAGTTTCGGCACGTGTTTACTGTGTTACGGTAAATACGGGTCGGGGCGCTTCAATATATATGTACTTTGAAAATTAAAGGTTATTATATTTTATGTTGGAAAATATTATTATGTATATATAAAAAAAGATAAATACTATATAAATATTTTCTAAAAATTATAATTCGTTATTATTTTTCTGAAAAAATTATGGAGATTATGATTTTGGAAAAGTGTAATTAATTTATGAAAATATTTTGAAAAGAGTTTTAATTAAAGTATGGTACCGAAATTATATTCGGAAATACGTACGGTATAATATTTTCGGTAAAAGATGATAATAAAAGATATATAACCGGGATGGGATATTTCGCAGTTTTGGCATCATAGCATACCGATTACGTGCATTTATGTGTATATATTGTTTTGCTGTATAGGTTCGGATATCGGGCAGTTTCCCGAGGAGCCGGCGTCGGACCGGTCATTGTTTCCGGGGTTGAGTAATCGGCCAAGGTGAGGATGGATTTCCTTCAATATGTGCCTGTATTACTCGGTTATTGTGCTTGATGTTTATTGCACTGTTGATGATTGCATTTATTGTGATTGTTGTCGAGATGTTTATCTCAGTATTTTGATTTGGTATTTTTGGGATGTTTATCCCCGTGTTGATTTTCTGTGTCTTTTGGTTCAAAGTATAAAATGGATTAATAATAAGTTGTGATAAGGATGTCGATCCTTGATTTTGGATAGGGATGTCTATCCCGGTATTTTGGTTAGGGACGTTGATCCCTGTGATTTGATTTTGATTACGATAATATAATTGTCGCGTGATAAGTAGTGGTACGACTCGATGGTTTAAGACTGTTTCGTGGTGGCCGTGACCTGGGTTACTTGTGATAAGCGTGTCTATGCTTGAGATGTCTATCCCGTGATTATTTTTGGGATGTGTATCCCTGGGTTCGTATTTTTGGGATATCGATCCCTAGGTTCTCTGGATTTGGTCTGGCATCCGGAATGTGTTGATAACCAGGTCTGACCCCTAGCTTATCCGTGACGGGCCCGGAAAGATAAAATTGGAATTGGATTTTATTTGAGTCTTTTGATTTATTTTGGCAGTTTTTACTTGTTTTCGACTTGAGTAATTTTAGTGTGCATATTGATTGTCATTCCTTCGTCGGTGAGCACTTCGGACTCACCCCTCACCTGCGGGCTTTCATCCCGTAGGATGAGTTATTTTTGGTACAGGTTTGGTGCGTTCCAGACAGGCTGCGGTGTTATCTCTTGGACAGGACTTGGATCCGTAGTTTGCATCTATGTCGCATACAGTGTTTTTGTGAGTTATTAAGTCTTCCACTGTGCATTCTTTTTACTATTGTTGGGCCATTGGGCCGGATATTATATTATCATTGTTTTTATTTTGCGCTGTTGAGCCCGAGTTTCTGTTGTATACACTGTATGCTGGGCTTTTTTTGGTTGGGTCGTCACAGTTCCGGCACGTGTTTACTGTGTACAGTAAATACGGGTCGGGGCGTTTCACCATTGCTCCCTCAAAACCTTCCTAACACTGCACTCTTTTTTCCTCATCAGGTTTTTATCCCATTGCGTTTTTCCTGATAAGGTTTTTAACGAGGCAGTATTCTTCAAAGCATAATCCTTAAATATGACGCCATCCAAAGGGCCATAAATACTGAAATGCCTGAACTTGTACCAAGATTCAACCATTTAGGGGGCTAGTGATATGGCCCAAAATATTACTGGACCGACAAACCCTCGAGCCCATAATCTGGACTACATGATGGCCCATAAAACCAAACAACCAGAGGAGCCCATACTAACCAAGGTGTTCCCCGGGAAGCTCCAAGACGGTCCCAAGACTCAAGGTTCCCGAGGAAGCTACACAATGGTCCCAGGAACCAAACTGGAAGCCAACCTGAGGCAGCCTGTACTAGCTCATGTTGGATATTAAACTAAGCTAGTTTTATTGGGTCTAGGATTATTTACTTTATTGGGTTTTAAGAGTCCAAGTCCAGTACGGTTTAGGAGTCATGTCTTGTTCGTTAAGTCAAGAGTCCCTATAAATAGGTGTGTCAAGGTTTTATTATTTTGTGTAGCACATTAACAGTTGTGAGTGTGGCTACCGTGAGGGGCACCGAGGTGTCGCCTAGTCAAATTCAATAATAAAAGTTTGTGTTTTCGGTGAATTCTTATATTCTACAATTGGTAGCGGAGCTATATTCTACAATTGGTAGTGGAGCCTGTGAAGATCCGTTGGAAACGCTGTGCAAGAAAAACACAGAGTTGGTGTTCGTGAGAAAAAAAAAACAAAAAAAAATTGTTTGTAGAGGAAGGAAGAAAAAAGATCGGGATCACTTTGTTCGAGCTGCATCAAATTGGAGAAGACACCAAGTGAAGAGTTGCACATCAACACACTTGACGTGGAGAAAAAAAATTTGTTCTTGACGTGGAAAAATTTTGTTGGTGAGCTGCCAGAAAAATTGTTCGTGGAACTAAAGCAAACAAGGAGGTGTTAAAAAAAAAAACAGGTGTCGTGGTGTTTCAAAAAAAAAAAGGAGAAGTTTGGGTAGTGCGGTGGAGCTGCACTATTGTTTTGTCAAAAGAAGGAATTGGAAAAAAAAATTGGTGGTTGACACGCAAAAAAAAAAGGCTTGCGTGTTAATTTGGGGAGGTAAAAAAAAAGGGTTTGTGAAAAGAAAAAAATAGGGAACACAAGAAAAGAGAACAAGTTGGTTGTTGAAGAATACAGGCCGCAGGATATAGAAACGAAAAGCTTCTGCTGTGTAATTTGTTGACCAGGAGAGAAAGTGGACAGGTTGGTAGAAGGAACGAAAAACAAGTGGTGAACCTGACTTGAATTCCGAAAAATTGTGAGGCAGAGCCAGAAATATTTTGAAGATCGGTTGAGGAGGTAAACAAATTAGCTTGATCTATGTACAATTTGTTTTTTTTGGCATGGGAAAATTAAGGTATAAAATATTGAATTTTGGAGGCTACAATGTATGGTTTGCTCAAGTTCAAAAATACATGGAGGTTTGCAATGTGTGGGATTTGGTTGCCAATGAAAGTACGTGTTCATGTTGCCAATGGAAGTTTATAAAGCTAAAGATGAAAAGTTTGTGGAAATATTGCTTCGTACTACTCCTCGCTGGTGTCATGATTTTGTGTTGGAAAAAGCTCTTCTTCCGAGTGAATATTTCTCCAAGCTCAAACAGGCTTTCAAGAAAGGCAAAGTTCCGTCTGGATTAAATTGGCCTCGTAATGCTCCTACAGAATATTGGCAATATTGGCTGAAGAATGATCAGTATGTGGAAGATGAGTTGGAGTATTTTGGAAAAGAAGTCTCAAGGCAATTAAAGATTGATATTGAAAATCTCAACTTGTGGGATACCAGTGCAGATGCTAGATTTGATGGTGAGTTTCATAGACTCTCAAGAATTTGTTAGTACAATAGACCTACGCTAGAGGGGGGTGAATAGCGTTTATCGGATTAAAACGAAATAAGCAGGAAATAAATGCGGAATTAAAGATTGAAGGACACAAGCAATTTATCCTGGTTCACACACACACTACTTGTGTGGCTAATCTAGTCCTTCAAGAGACTCTCTTGAAGATTCCACTATCTACGTTAAGCTTATGGGTGCTTAACAAACCGTTTACAACCTAGAGTTCTAGTCACAAGAAACTCTAATCTCTTGCTTGAAGATACCTCACTTCAAGACTTCTCACACAAGAAGATATACCCTCTTCCTATGAATCTCAACAAGGGAACTAACCTCCCTTAAGGTGTATCGCAATACAATCACTCAAACAAAAGCTCTCACAAGAGTAGATATGAGTTACAGAATTTAAGCTAAAAAAGGCAACTCTCAATCCTCAAAGGATATTGGCTCAATTAGGATTTGTAATGTATGTATGAATGAATAACATGAATGTAGAGAGTTGATTTGTACTGAATCAGAGCTGAAAATGCTCAATTTGTAGCTCTGAAAAGTTATGGAGCCGTTTGAAAAGCACTCAAGAAAACAGCTTTAAACAAGACATAGTGGGTGCTAAAAAGTTGTCAGAATAACGGTCATAACATCGATGTTTAAAGGCTCAACATCGATGTTTTGTCCAGTAAATTTGAATTATTGGACTAACGGTAACTAAAACATCGATGTT
>JAKUCV010001405.1:0-11569 GCA_028386065.3 Turnera subulata
CTAATATTCTTTTGATTTTATCTTACTAAATTAATCATTCTCATTTGTTTTCATCCTCCCTTTTTTACCTATAAATACCCCCTTCATTTCCATACACACTTACACCTTTGATCTTCATAAACTTACTCTCTTCAAATTTCCATACACCTCACTTCTTTCCTCCCTCCATCATTAGTATAATTATTCTCTATTTCTATTATTATTAAAGGTGTATTACTTCCCATAAAGTTGTGTTCAAGTTTGATCAAATTTGTATTATTCCATCAAATAGTGAATTTTTCCATCTATTTTATAACACGTTATCAGCACGAGTCTCTACCTTATTAAGATCATCATTTCTAAACCTTTTCTTATTACTACTTTAATCAATATCTATTATACATATATAGTACTTATATCGCTGAAAGATTTATGGAGTAAGCATATGTATTATATATTCTATATTATTATCCTACTAATATTGCTGAAAGATTTATCGAGTAAGCGTATATACTATATAATTTCTATTGTTATTTCTCTTTATATTTGTTTTATATTTTGTTATTATTTCTTTACTGTTATAATGGCAAACCTTGCAAAGTTTGAGTTTGAGGCCCTAGATGTTTCCGGAAGAAATTATCTATCATGGAGACTAGATGCAGAAATGCATTTAGATGCTCAGGGTCTGGGAGATACCAATCTCTTCAAGAAGATGCTATATCTAGTCAAGATAAGGCAAAAGCCATAATCTTTCTTTGCCATCATCTTCATGACAGTCTAAAGACTGAGTATCTAGCTGTCAAAGATCTAGTAGATCTTTAGAATAATTTGAAAGAAAGGTATGATCACCTAAAGATGGTCATACTCCCAAAAGCTCGTTATGAGTGGATGCATCTGAGGTTGTAAGATTTTGAATCTATGCATAAATATAATTTAGCTGTGTTTTGAATTAGCTCTCAGTTAAAACTGAGTAAGAAAATATTACTGATGTTGATATGTTAGAAAAAAAACATCATCCACTTTTCATGCATCAAATGTGCTCCTGCAGTAGCAATACTGTGAAAAGGGTTTCACAAGGTATTCTAATTTAATTTCATGCCTCCATGTGGCCGAACAAAATGACGAGCTATTGATGAAAAATCATGAGTGTCGTCCCACTGCTTCTGCTCCATTCCCTGAAGCGAATGCAGCACTACATGATATTTTAGGCCGTGGCCGGGGACGTGGGCGTGGACGTGGAAGGAAATATTTTAATTACCGTGACCGCAATATTTATAACAATGGCAAGGCTAAGGGAAAACATGTGAGCCATAGGAATGATGCTAAATAACATGATAAGAAAAATCACGAGACAGCCTGCTATCGATGTGGCATGACAGGTCATTGGTCACGGACATGCCGTGCATCGAAGCACTTGGTAGAACTTTACCAATCATCTTTGAAATGAAAAAATAAAGTTGTTGAAACAAATTTTGTTTAAGATGATGACCAAGATGTTGCCTTCCACACAGACTCATTTCTAGACATTGATAATTATCTTGCTTATCTAGGAGATGCAAAGCAAGAACAAATTTGTTGTCAGTTTCTTTGTATTTTTCTGTTGTCAGTTTCTTTGTATTTGATACGAGCAAGCCAATTCCAAGTGGAACTCAAGATCGTGATGGCGTCATTAGCTTGCCTCAAGGACCAGTCACGAGGGCTCGGTTGAAGAAGATAAAGAATCACATGTTACGTTATGCTCAAGCTTGGGTCAATCGGGAGTTGCAAGAAGATAAGTTGGACAAGTTTGGAGATGAATTTAAAGAGATTCCTAAGTTTGTGAGCATTCTGAAGGATTCGAGTCAAAAGTAGCCGTTTTTACCGTCTAACCGGAAAGTTACTGTTCACGTCGGAAATTACTATTCACTACCGGAAACTACTATTCACCGTCGGCGTTTACTGTTCAATTTCAGGCTGAAAAACCACTTTGGAGCTGGAGATTCCCACTATTCAGATTGAGTGGACTTTCATTATTTGGTTTGTTGGTGTGCACTAAAGAAAACAAAAGAAAAAGAAAGTTAAATCATTGTGTTTTATGCTTTGCATTTTAAATTCAATCCTTTGCTTTTTGGCTTCTATAAAAGCCAACCATGTATCAAGTTTGTAATCAGATTATATGAATGAAATTTGAGTGATTTTAAGGAAGCTAAATGCTCTCCTTTGGTATGTTTCTTGATTGAGGGATTCAATCAAAAATAAGAGAGGGATTCTCTTGGCTTTACTCTTTAGGATTGATTTCTCTTATCAAGTGTTATTACTTGTGGTGATTAATCAACTCCTTGTTTTCCTCATTATTTGTTGCCTAATCCTTGAGTTTAGGAGGTGAAGAATAGGAATACTAAACCCTAGCCTGATTGGAGATTGGAGGTCTTGGGATCAATTAGTTGCAGAGGTGAACCTAGTGGAATTCTAGGGTTGTTGCTGCATCATTTGGTAGCGGAGCTTACAGGTTCAATCAATCATACCTTGTGTTATTCAATTCTTGTTGTTTATACCTTCAGTTGTTCAATTCTTGTTGTTCATACCTTGTGTTGTTCAATTCTTGTTGTTCATACCTTGTGTTATTCAATTCTTGTTGTTTATACCTTCAGTTGTTCAATTCTTGTTGTTCATACCTTGTGTTGTTCAATTCTTGTTGTTTATACCTTGTGTTGTTCAATTCTTGTCGTTAAATTATACAAAAAAAAAAATTGCTACAACATCGATGTTTGGCATCAAAACATCGATGTTGACACAGTAAAATTTAAATTTTTGAAGCCAACGGTCACCAAACATCGATGTTTTAAACCACAACATCGATGTTCTTGAGCTTCGACAAAAAAATTCTCTTCCCAGTAATTTGCAACATCGATGTTTTAAACCCCAACATCGATGTTTTTTAGCTTCGGCGAAATTTCCTTTTTGAAATCAATTGTCAAAACATCGATGTTTTGAATAAAACATCGATGTTATAGATGTTCTGTCAAAAAAATTTTGAAAGCGAATTGTAAGAACATCGATGTTTAAAACCCAACATCGATGTTTTTGAGGCTTCAACTATTGTTTACATAGTGCTTGTACATTACAATTGGTTTTCTTTGGTCTTAGGATCTCTAGTTGGGGATAACTTCTTTCTTTCTGCTTATTTGATTGTCTTTCTTTCAGCTTTTCCAAGTTGGGTGATAATTGTTTCATATCATTCAATTGCTACAATATTCCATCACATGCATTACCTTGTCCTTGTGTGTGATCTCTCTTCTTGTTTGTTGAAGTTATGATTTGTTCTAGAAATTGTTTTCCTTTCATTCCTTCTTTAGGCTTTCATTGTTTCTGTTAATTAATTGTTGCAAGTTGATTGCTTGATGTTGTGATATCTAATCCTAATTTGTAAAGTTGAAGTAGAATCAAGAGAGGAAAGAGGCTGAGAGATACATCCCTTGCCAAGAGTGAACAAACACGAGTGTAAACACGTGAGGATTTGTTTAACTAACAAGTATTCGCAGGTTACACATCATGTCTACTAGTGGCAGTGAGGGTGGTGAACCAAACCTTGCTTCTCTTATGGGATTATTGAAGGAATTCAAGGCTCAAATGAAGGAGATTAGGGATGAAGTCAGGACGACAAATCTAGGGTTGAGGGAGACCAATACTCGAATTAATAGATAGACAAGGGAGTTGCACGAAAGGTTGGAGAGGCAAGAGCAAACCGTTCAAGAGATCTCTACTAGCATTGCTGATCCTAGAAGAGCAAGAGAGCAAGAGCTGGCTGCTCGCCCTAGAGAGCAAGCTCCACACCATGTTAATGAAGATCACATCCTTGAGGAAGAAATGGAGGAACAATTTGGAGAGGTTAATCAGGGAATGCATGCTGGGGGAAGAGGAGGCCGAGGTCTGTTTGGCAGAGGAGGCACAGCTGGATATCCGCGACCTAGATTCTTTGATAGAGTAGAAGACAGAGCAGTGCGGATTGATCGAGATGTTGGATCCATCAAGATGAAAATTCCAACTTTTCGAGGTTCTAGTGATCCAGAGGAGTATTTGGAATGGGTGCAAAGTGTGGAGTCAATTTTTGATTGCCATAGGTACTCGGAGGAAAAGAAGGTCAAGCTTGCAGTTGTGGAGTTCAAAGACTATGCCAGGTCTTGGTGGAATAAGCTTGTCACTTCAAGAAGGAGATATGGAGAACCTGAGATAGAAACATGGAAAGAGATGAAGAGGATCATGACGAAGAGATTTGTTCCTGCTTCATATCAGAGAGAGTTGCTTCACAAACTTCAAGCAACCAAGCAAGGAACTAAGAGTGTAGAGGAGTACTGGAAAGCACTTGAGATGACTATACATCAGGCTAGAATTGAGGAAGATGAGGAGACCACCATGTCAAGGTTTTACTATTGGTTGAACAGGGATATTGCTAATATTCTGGAGCTACAAAATTATGCAGAGATTGAGGAGATGGTAGCTCTAGCTTCTAAGATTGAAAAACAACTCAAGAGCAAGACCTATGGGAAGCCTTCTAGCTATACCAGTTGGAATGCAAGTGCAAGATACACCAAGCAGGAAGTGGGGAGCTCAAGTAAGCCTGTTCTTGACACACCTAAGTCGATTCCTTGGAGACCTAGGGAAGGACAGAAACCGGCTGAACAAAAGACTCCCAATGCTCCAACAAAGGCTCAGGATAAAGCTAGAAATGTGAAGTGTTTCAAGTGCATGGGATTGGGACATTATGCTTCTCAGTGCCCAAATAAGAGGGTAATGCTTACCACTGAGCATGGAGAGGTGTACTCTGATGATGAAAGGGAGGAGCCCTATGTTGATCCAGCACTAGCTGACATGCCAGAGTTGGAGGATGCCGAAGAAGAGTTTGTTGAACCAGAGGAGGTGGTTCAGAAGTTATATGTGACCAGGAGGATGCTCAATATTCAGCAAAAGGAAGAAGGAATTGAGCAAAGGGAGAACATTTTTCACACTAGATGTTTGGTACAAGACAAGCCCTGCAGCATGATCATAGATGGGGGAAGTTGCACCAATGTCGTGAGTACCATGCTAGTGGAGAAGATGGGAGTAAAAACTCAGAAACATCCAAGGCCATACAAACTTCAATGGCTTAATGACAGTGGCGAGATCAAAGTAACGAGTCAGGTACTTATTTCCTTCACCATTGGGAAGTACTCCGATGAGGTTTTATGTGATGTTGTACCTATGCAGGCGTGTCACATCTTGTTAGGAAGGCCATGGCAGTATGACCGAAGGGTGCTGCATGATGGTCATACGAATAGGTACACATTCACCATGGGTGAAAGGAAGGTAGTGCTTGCGCCACTATCTCCCAAGGATGTCTATGAGGATCAGTTGTTTATGCATAAGTCTGTGGAGGCTTGGAAAAAGGAAAAGATGGCTAGTTTAGCCAAACTCAGTAAGGTTGAGGGGAAAGCCGAGGGCTTTGCAAAAGGAGAGCAAAAACTGAGTGAGAAAAAGAGGGAAAATTTCTATGCAAGTTCGAGGGATTTGAGGGTAGCTTGTGAGAACAAACGAGAGATTTTGGTGCTCCTGTATAAAGGAACTTATTTTAGTACAGCTGACCTTGACCAAGAATTGCCTAGTTGTATTGTTTCTCTTTTGCAGGATTATGCGGATGTTTTTCCGGAGCAACTACCTAGGGAGTTGCCGCCATTGAGGGGCATTGAGCATCAAATTGATTTCATTCCTGGTGCTCAAATTCCAAATCGGCCAGCATATAGGGCCAATCCGGAGGAGACAAAGGAGATACAAACACAAGTAGAGGACTTGCTCTCTAAGGGGCTGATTCGAGAGAGCCTCTCACCATGTGCTGTACCCGTAATTCTTGTTCCAAAGAAGGAGGGGACTTGGCGAATGTGCGTTGACTGTCGAGCTGTCAACAAAATAACGGTAAAGTATCGCCATCCCATTCCTAGGTTAGATGACATGCTTGATGAATTACATGGTGCATGCATATTTACTAAGATTGATCTCATGAGTGGATATCATCAAATTCGCATGAAAATTGGAGATGAATGGAAGACTGCATTTAAAACTAAGTATGGGTTGTATGAATGGTTGGTAATGCCTTTTGGGTTAACTAATGCACCTAGTACTTTTATGCGCTTAATGAATCATGTTTTGCGACATTTTATTGGAAAGTTTGTTGTTGTGTACTTTGATGATATTTTGATCTATAGCAAGAATGTTGATGAACATATGGACCATCTTAGGCTAGTATTGGATGCACTTAGGGCTGAAAGGTTATTTGCTAAGCTTAAGAAGTGTACATTTTGCATGGATCGTGTTGTCTTTCTTGGTTATGTTGTTAGTGCTAATGGGATAGAAGTTGATCAAGAGAAGGTGAAAGCCATTAAGGAGTGGCCCACGCCTACTACTATCTCTGAGGTAAGATCTTTTCATGGACTTGCTAGTTTTTATAGGAGGTTTGTGAAGGATTTTAGTACCATTGCTGGGCCATTGAATGATATTGTCAAAAAGGAAGTTGGGTTTAAGTGGGGTGATGCACAGGCGCAGGCATTTGAGACTTTAAAAGAAAAATTATGTTCTGCTCCTATTCTTAAATTGCCTAACTTTGACTCTACTTTTGAGATTGAGTGTGATGCCTCTGGTATAGGCATAGGTGCTGTTCTTTTGCAGGAAAAGAAACCTATTGCTTATTTTAGTGAGAAACTGAAGGGAGCTCAACTCAACTACTCTACCTATGACAAGGAGCTTTATGCATTGGTGAGAGCACTACAAACATGGCAGCATTACCTGTGGCCTAAGGAATTCGTGATCCACACCGATCATGAGAGCTTAAAATATTTGAAGGGGCAAGGTAAGCTGAATAAGAGGCATGCCAAGTGGTTGGAATTCATCGAGACATTCCCTTATGTGGTGCGCTATAAGCAAGGTAAGGATAATGTAGTTGCTGATGCATTATCTAGGAGGTATGCTCTAATCTCTTCTCTTAGTTCTAAGTTGATTGGATTTGAGTATATTAAGGACTTGTATAAATCTGATCCTGACTTTGCTAATGTGTATAAAGCATGTGAACAATCTGGTTTTCAAAAGTTTTATAGAGATAATGAGTATTTATTTCGCGAGAATAAACTTTGCATTCCTGCTTGTTCTATGCGTGAGCTTTTGGTTAGGGAGTCTCATGATGGTGGCTTGATGGGTCACTTCGGTATTGCTAAAACCCTTGACATTCTGCAGGAACACTTTTATTGGCCTAACATGAAGAAGAATGTTGAGCAGGTTTGTAATGGGTGTGTCACATGTCGTCACGCCAAATCTAGGGTGCAACCTCATGGGTTGTACACTCCTTTACCTGTTCCTGATGTTCCTTGGACTGATTTATCTATGGACTTTGTGGTTGGGTTGCCTAGGACACGGAAAGGTCGTGATAGCATCTTTGTTGTTGTTGATAGGTTTAGTAAAATGGCTCATTTTATTGCTTGTCATAAAACTGATGATGCTTCACATGTTGCTGATTTGTTCTTTAGGGATGTAGTTCGATTGCATGGCATTCCTAGGACAATTGTTTCTGATCGGGATACTAAGTTCTTGAGTCACTTTTGGCGAGTTTTATGGAGTAGGTTAGGGACCAAGTTGTTGTTTTCTACTTCTTGTCATCCTCAAACTGATGGTCAAACTGAAGTGGTTAATAGAACTCTAGGATCTTTATTGCGTGCTGTTGTGGGAAAGAATTTGAACACTTGGGAAGATTGTCTGCCATTGATTGAGTTTGCTTATAACAGGAGCATTCATTCTTCTACTGGTTATTCTCCATTTGAGATTGTGTATGGTTTTAACCCACTAACCCCTTTGGATTTGTTGCCTTTACCTTTGAATGAGATTGTTAATGTAGATGGGCATCAAAGAGCTAAGTTGGTTAAGGCTATTCATGAGAAGGCTCGGAAGCGCATTGAGGAGAAGAACACTAAAGTAGCACAAAGAGCTAATCGTGGACGCAAGCTTGTTAAGTTTGAACCTGGAGATTGGGTTTGGGTTCACTTTAGGAAAGAGAGGTTTCCTCATAATAGGAAATCTAAATTGGATTCAAGAGGAGATGGTTCTTTTCAAGTGTTGGAGCGCATCAATGACAACGCTTATAAAATAGATCTGCCTAGTGAGTATGCTGTGAGTGCTACTTTCAATGTTGCTGATCTTTCTCCCTTTGACATTGCAGGTTTAGATTCGAGGGCGAATCCTTTTGAGGAGGGAGGGGATGATACGAGCAAGCCAATTCCAAGTGGAACTCAAGATCGTGTTGCTGATCTTTCTCCCTTTGACATTGCAGGTTTAGATTCGAGGGCGAATCCTTTTGAGGAGGGAGGGGATGATACGAGCAAGCCAATTCCAAGTGGAACTCAAGATCGTGATGGTGTCATTAGCTTGCCTCAAGGACCAGTCACGAGGGCTCGGTTGAAGAAGATAAAGAATCACATGTTACGTTATGCTCAAGCTTGGGTCAATCGGGAGTTGCAAGAAGATAAGTTGGACAAGTTTGGAGATGAATTTAAAGAGATTCCTAAGTTTGTGAGCATTCTGAAGGATTCGAGTCAAAAGTAGCCGTTTTTACCGTCTAACCGGAAAGTTACTGTTCACGCCGGAAATTACTATTCACTGCCTGAGTGGACTTTCATTATTTGGTTTGTTGGTGTGCACTAAAGAAAACAAAAGAAAAAGAAAGCTAAATCATTGTGTTTTATGCTTTGCATTTTAAATTCAATCCTTTGCTTTTTGGCTTCTATAAAAGCCAACCATGTATCAAGTTTGTAATCAGATTATATGAATGAAATTTGAGTGATTTTAAGGAAGCTAAATGCTCTCCTTTGGTATGTTTCTTGATTGAGGAATTCAATCAAAAACAAGAGAGGGATTCTCTTGGCTTTACTCTTTAGGATTGATTTCTCTTATCAAGTGTTATTACTTGTGGTGATTAATCAACTCCTTGTATTCCTCATTATTTGTTGCCTAATCCTTGAGTTTAGGAGGTGAAGAATAGGAATACTAAACCCTAGTTTGATTGGAGATTGGAGGTCTTGGGATCAATTAGTTGCAGAGGTGAACCTAGTGGAATTCTAGGGTTGTTGCTGCATCAGTATTTTTCATTAATGTTCTTATTTGTTGTTAATTTTTATTAATGTTCTTAATTTTCTTTTAATTTGTAATAAATTTCAGTTCAATATTATTTTCTTATGCATGTTTTATTTTTTTTTATGGAGATATGGACATTAAACTATATGGTTCCAAGAACAATGACTCAGATATCTGTCTAGCAGATAGTGCAACTACTTATTCTGTATTTAATGAATGGAAATATTTCTTTTCTTTGAAATTTGAAAAGGCATATGTTAGTACAATCTCTGGTAGTACAAAAATAATTGAAGGCTCCGGAAGAGCTAAAATTCTACTACCGAAAGGAACAAAAATAATCATTGAAAATGCTTTGTTCTCTTCAAAGCCTCAAAAAAATTTGTTGAGTTTTATGGATATTCGTTTAAATGGATATCATATTAAGAATATGAATGAAAGAGATGCTGAATAATATTGCAAAAGTTACCACTACAGATAATAAACAAGTTGTGAAAAAATTACCTGTATTGTCTTCTGGATTGTACTACATAAATATTCAAGTCATTGAAAGTTATTATACCCAGCCAAAAGCTGGCACCAGCCTGAAGCTGACTAATGAGTTAAAAATTTGGCATGATCGGTAGGCCATTCCGGATCAATAATGATGTGCAGAATTATTGAAAATTCATTTGGTCATCTATTGAAAAACTACAAGATTTTTCAATCTAATGAATTTTCATGTGCTGCTTGTTTACAAGGAAAATTAATTATCCGGCCTTCAAATGATAAGGTTGGTTCTGAATCACCAGCATTTTTGGAAAGAATTTCAGGGAGATATAAGTGGACCTATACATCCATCGTGTGGACCATTTAGATATTTTATGGTTTTAATTGATGCATAAACTAGATAGTCCCATGTGTGTTTGTTGTCCTGCGGTTATTGTCACAATTGATCAAATTGCGGGCTCACTTCCTTGATCATGTAATTAAAACTATACGTCTTGATAATGCTGTTGAATTCACCTCTAAGGCGTTCAATGACTATTGTATATCAATTGGAATTATGGTTGAATATCCTGTAGCTCATGTTCATACCCAAAACAGTCTTGCAGAATTGTTGGTTAAACGCCTCCAATTGATTGCTAGACCTTTATTGATGGGATGCAAACTCCCCATTACTGCTTGGGGATATGCTATTTTTCATGTAGCAGCACTTGTCCGCATCAGGCCAACAAGTTATTATAAACTCTCCCCAATTCAACTACTTCATGGTCACGAACCTAGTATCTCCCATCTTTGGACCTTTGGTTGTGCAGCATATGTGCCAATTGCTCCACCACAACGAACTAAAATGAGTCCTCAAAGAAGATTGGGAATATATATTAGATATGAATCTTCATCAATTATAAAATATTTGGAACCAACAACTAGAGATTTATTTACAACAAGAATTGCTGATTGTCATTATGATGAAAATATTTATCCAACAATATGGGGAGAAAATAAGCAGTTGGATAAAGAGATTAAATGGAATGCTATATCATTATCAAGTCTCGATCCTCGAACAAATCAATATGAACTTGAAGTTCAAAAGATAATTCATTTGCAAAATATAACAAATCAATTGCCAGATGCTTTTACTGATATCAATAGAGTGACCAAATCTCATGTAGCAGCTGCAAATACTCCTGCTAGAATTGATATCCCCGAAGGACAACTAAAGACTGCTAATGAATCTAAAGCACACCAGAAGCATGACAGACCACTCGGTTCCAAAGATAAAAATCTTCTACAGAGAAAAGAAGCAAAGATACAAGATGGCCCCAACGAGATAATAAAACCTCCTGCAGAGGTTCAAATTGAAAATCCTCAAGAAGAGGATAATCCTCTAGATGAGATTCCTAACATAAATTGTAATGTTTCAAAAGTAACTTAGATACCTTAAATAAGTCAAAATGATGAGATCTCAATCAACTATATTATGTCAGGAAGAAGATGGAACCGATGCGAAATAACCGTCGACGGAATTTTTGCATACAATATAGCGCTAAATATTATGGAAGGAAATGAGGATTATGAGCCCAAATCAATTGATGAATGCCGATGTAGAAATGATTGGCCAAAATGGAGAGACGCAATTAAGGCTGAGTTAGACTCGCTCATGAAGCTAGAAGTTTTTGGGCCTGTAGTCCCAACACCTGATGGTGTAAGACTCGTCGGTTACAAATGGGTATTTGTGCGGAAAAAAAACGAAGAAAATAAAATAGTAAGATATAAAGCACGGCTTACCTCACAAGGTTTTACTCAACGACTTGGTATTGATTATGAGGAGACATACTCTCCTGTGGTAGATACAATTACTTTTTGGTATCTAATTAGTCTGGTAGTACATGAAAAACTAGAAATGCGTATAATGGATGTTGTTACAGGCTATCTCTATGGACTTATAAGCCATGATATATAAATGAGAGTCTCTGAAGGACTCAGG
>JAKUCV010001407.1:0-15329 GCA_028386065.3 Turnera subulata
ATACAGTGTTAGTGAGTTTAAGTCTTCCGCTGTGCATATTGTTATTGTTGTTGGGCCATTGGGCCAGTTTCACTACTATTGACGTTATTGATGTCGGGCCGTAGGGCCATATTGTTGTTTATATTTTGGGCTGTTGAGCCAGGGTTATGCTTTATACACTGTATGCTAGGCCTTGTTGGGCTGGGTTGTTACAGTTCCGACACGTGTTTACTGTGTACGGTAAATACGGGTCGGGGCGTTTCATATTTCCTTTGAAATTATTATATGGTAAATACCCTTGATATATTACGTATAAGTACATGCATAATTTTCCAAGAAAATTATATTATGGTAAGTATTTCTTGTGAAAATATTTTAGGAAATACATATATATATATGTTATCATTATTTTTGGAAAAAATATTGTTTGGTAGTTATATTTTTAATAAAAAGAATATATGTTATATAAATTTTAAGGAAATATTTTTAGAAAAGAATATATGCTATGATAAATAATTATGATTACAAAAAAAAAATATCTTTGGAAAGGGTATTATCAAAGTAAGTATTATACCGGAATAATATCCGGTATAAGTATGGTATTATTTTGACACTTGAAAATCAATGGTGAATTATGATGATAATGGGAATAACCCGGGGGAGTACCGAGTTGGTTCAGTATTTATTTTACGGCTTACAGTATTAGTCTGGCATTTGCATATCATCTTATGTGTGCATATATTATTGTTTGATATAGGAGTTGATAACGAGTAGTATTCCGAGGAGCCAGAGTCAGGACATTTCGAAGACTTTCAGGAATAGGAAATCGACTAAGGTGAGGATAAGTAAATATTTATATGCTGCCCGTGATAACAAGTTGTTGTTTGTTTACTATGTGTGATAATTGCTGGTATAATATTTTGTGGCTGTGAATGGTTTGTTGTGTGATGATTTAAGTTGATAATGGTTGCCATTGATGTTGTTGAGTTTGTTGATATTGTTGTTGATTGTGAGAATACTGTGAGTACCAGGTGTACTAGTATGGGAAAACAGTTTGGAATAAGTTTGTATTATCCAGACGAGCGGAGAGGCTGTGAGCCTGCTCGGGATAATGAAATAATGGTAGGATGCTAGAAGTATAGTAACTAAATGAGGGAAAAGAAATAATAAAATTGAATACACTTAGACATTTAGTAAGTCACAGTTAAATGTTGGAACAGCCAGATGGTAGTCTTTTATTTTATGGTGCTGTGGGAGAGTGTGCTTGGGGTCTGCTCCCTGTCTGTGCCAGTTGTTACGTGGAGGTACCAGGGTGGGGTCCACGGGCTAGCTAGCTTGACTACCAGGCGACGACCATCATTTAACTAGTGATAGGGGCCCTGATAATAAATCCCGTAGGATGAGATGTTGTTGTACAGGCTTGGTGCATTCCCGACAGGCTGCGGCGTTATCCCTTGGACGGGCTTGGATCCATAGATTGCATGTGTCGCATACAGTGTTAGTGAGTTTAAGTCTTCCGCTGTGCATATTGTTATTGTTGTTGGGCCATTGGGCCAGTTTCACTACTATTGACGTTATTGATGTCGGGTCGTAGGGCCATATTGTTGTTTATATTTTGGGCTGTTGAGCCAGGGTTATGCTTTATACACTGTATGCTAGGCCTTGTTGGGCTGGGTTGTTACAGTTCCGGCACGTGCTTACTGTGTACGGTAAATACGGGTCGGGGCGTTTCATATTTCCTTTGAAATTATTATATGGTAAATACCCTTGATATATTACGTATAAGTACATGCATAATTTTCCAAGAAAATTATATTATGGTAAGTATTTCTTGTGAAAATATTTTAGGAAATACATATATATATATGTTATCATTATTTTTGGAAAAAATATTTTTTGGTAGTTATATTTTTAATAAAAAGAATATATGTTATATAAATTTTAAGGAAATATTTTTAGAAAAGAATATATGCTATGATAAATAATTATGATTACAAAAAAAAAATATCTTTGGAAAGGGTATTATCAAAGTAAGTATTATACCGGAATAATATCCGGGTATAAGTATGGTATTATTTTGACACTTGAAAATCAGTGGTGAATTATGATGATAATGGGAATAACCCGGGGGAGTACCGAGTTGGTTCAGTATTTATTTTACGGCTTACAGTATTAGTCTGACATTTGCATATCATCTTATGTGTGCATATATTATTGTTTGATATAGGAGTTGATAACGAGTAGTATTCCGAGGAGCCAGAGTCAGGACATTTCGAAGACTTTCAGGAATAGGAAATCGACTAAGGTGAGGATAAGTAAATATTTATATACTGCCCGTGATAACAAGTTGTTGTTTGTTTACTATGTGTGATAATTGCTGGTATAATATTTTGTGGCTGTGAATGGTTTGTTGTGTGATGATTTAAGTTGATAATGGTTGCCATTGATGTTGTTGAGTTTGTTGATATTGTTGTTGATTGTGAGAATACTGTGAGTACCAGGTGTACTAGTATGGGAAAACAGTTTGGAATAAGTTTGTATTATCCAGACGAGCGGAGAGGCTGTGAGCCTGCTCGGGATAATGAAATAATGGTAGGATGCTAGAAGTATAGTAACTAAATGAGGGAAAAGAAATAATAAAATTGAATACACTTTTTAGTAAGTCACAGTTAAATGTTGGAACAGCCAGATGGTAGTCTTTTATTTTATGGTGCTGTGGGAGAGTGTGCTTGGGGTCTGCTCCCTGTCTGTGCCAGTTGTTACGTGGAGGTACCAGGGTGGGGTCCACGGGCTAGCTAGCTTGACTACCAGGCGACGACCATCATTTAACTAGTGATAGGGGCCCTGATAATAAAATTAGAATAGCGTGTCTAGAATCACAAGTATGTTATTTAAGGTTTGTGAGAACCTTAGTTAATTGTTGGTAATATGACTTGGAAATTAACGGATGCTTGTATATGTATATTTGCTTATGGATTTTACCCGGTGAGCACTTCGGACTCACCCCTCGCCTGCGTGACCTAGTCACGTAGTTTGATTGTGCGTAGCTCAGGTACGTTCGAGGCAAGCTGTGGCGCACCCTCTGCCAGGCCCGGATCCATCCTGCGTTGCATCATTTTCATATTGTTGCTTATTGTTGTATTGTATTAAGACTTCCGCTGCTTGCATTTTATTACTCTGTTTCTGATGCTTGTTGTAATAATGTCTCCGTGCCGAGACGAGTACTGATGTTGTATTTTTACTGTTGGCTTGTGATATTTACCACTGTGGTTTCTGTAATAAATAATGGGTCCCACGTGTTTACTGTGTATAACGGTAAATACGGATCGGAACGTTTCACATTTTAAAAAATAATTTATGAATAAGGATATTTGTGTAATTTGTAAATATTACCCAAAATTCCCGTCCCATCCCTTATCCAAACATGTTTTCCCTCCCTACCATTCTCATCTATTCCCTTCTCATCGCCCCTCCCTTCCCTTTTCCTCTATATTACCAAACAAATTGTTTACTACAATTTTTTAAAATGGAGGGTATAGCTGAAAAAAGCCTTTAAATATATTAATTTTGGGGGAAAATGTAAGAACAAAGATGCATCAGACAAAGAGGAATTATAAAAAGAAAAAAAAATCACATGTAATGATTCAAACCTAGAAATTATAATCTTAACTACATAATATAAATAAGCCAAAAATTCAAAGGGGTTCATTTAATAAGCTTTGAAGTTAGCATGTTTACGGTCTGCTTAAAACTTTTAAACGAGTTGAACTTAAAATGAGCTTGAGTCGACTACAAGAGGGAAAGAAAAGAAACTTTAACAAATTGGGTCTGGGTTTAGATTACTCATACTTCACTATTTCGAATGCTATAATGATTTATAAGCTCTGGAACCTTAATATTGACATATATTATATTTCCTTTTCCAGTACAAACAAAAACGACGCTTTGGCCGAGTGGTTAAGGCGTGTGCCTGCTAAGTACATGGGGTTTCCCCGCGAGAGTTCGAATCTCTCAGGCGTCGTTTTCCACTATTTGCAACTTTTTTAACTTCCATAAACGACGCTATGTAGCGTAGGTCTACTTGGTAAGAATCCTTGAACTAGTGATGAGCAGAAGGTATCCTTTGATATAAAAAGTTCTAAATTTTATTGCCTCAATCTTCTAATCGGTTAAATTTTAATCCATTACAAATATTTTTGATAGAGCAAGTTAGTAGAGTATATTAGTTATTTAAGTTTAATTTTAAATAGGTAATCAAAAGATTTTTTTTGTTTGTTTTTTAAAAAAAACGGCACATTGGTGTCATCGTGTACCTCCTTTGCAAATTATATCTTGATATTAGATCTTTTCATAGGAGAGAACAATGAAGAAGAATATTTAATTTGTGATTAGATAATCTATTAAATTTTATATTATAATTATATAATCCTTAAATTTTATGTTTACAATTTTTTCAATTAACCTCTTTACGATTTCGTAATTATGATAGGAAGAATGGATAAATTAAGATTAAAATTAAACTTTGAGATCGCTCTATCAAAAAAAGTTTAGTTTAGGGTGATTATGTGTTGACCAATAGTTGGTAGAGTTTTGTAATCAACCCAAAAGAAGATAATATAGTGCCTATTAGAAATTAACATTTGACACGGGCATTGTATTTAACAACTCTGATCATCAAATGATAAATAGAGGTTACAACGTTTTCAGCATTTTTCATGTTACAAAATTCAGGGTTGCTGAATCAGAAATGAGTTAAGCACTAGGTTCTGGGCCTGCTGGTTTTGAATTGAGAAGCGGCTGAAGAGCCTTCACCACAATTGTCATGTTTGGCCTGAAATCTGCCTCGTATTGAACACAAAGTGCTGCCACGGCTGCTAGCTGTTTCATTTTTGAAAATGCACATTGTCAGCAACAGAAGAAAACAATGTATTATATATATATCTTGGAGTTCAAGTCTACCCCATTTATATACTAAAGAGATTACAAAAACGAAAGGTCTCCTGTTTTGTTGTAATTGTAAAGGCCTTTTCCCCTTCTATGTCAGCTGGAAATTTTTTTTATTTAGGAGAGAAATCATATGGGGGGAACATTAGTAAGAACCTTGGCAATTGCCTTCGGTGGGTATTCATTGTTTAGCTTGGGATCCACACATTGCTTCACTTTGTCCTCGCTCAACCTTGGTGTTGCCTGCAGTTATTAGAACTTAAAGATTAGGTAGAGGCATGAATTAATTGAGGCCTAATAGGTACAGCAATAGACAGACACACACCCAAGTGACGAGACTCTGTTGGCCTTTTGGCATGGTATGATCTACTGGCTTTCTTCCTGTCAAGAGCTCTAAAAGAACGACACCAAAACTGTAAACATCGCTTTTCTGAGTAATCTGCCCCGTCATGGCATACCTGTAAAAGAAACCACCATTTCAGAAGGGAAAAATTGTTACAGATTCATGACAAGAACCATGTTTTCCTTTTCAAGACAAGAAAAGCAGAATTTTCCAGCAGGAAAAAGTTGTAACAAATTCCTAGAGTCTCCAAGAACTTCAAAATTGGTCTTCAACATAAATTTCTGTATCAAGCTTGATGCACATTGGCATAGGAGCCACAGCTCATGATAGGAAATTCTGAAACTATTTTTGCATCAAATCAACTTTTTTTGTTTTTATACTAGTTGATGTTGAATGTGCGACTCAAACCCGAAACCTCACCCCTTTTGCTTTTGCAAGCTACAAGCCCATTGGTATGCATCAAGAAAATGTCGATTGTGTTAATTAGCTAGAATGGAAGAAGAGAGGCATACTCTGGAGCGTGGTAGCCAAAGGTTCCCAAAACTCTTGTAGAATGCAGCCGAGCTGCAGTGTCGGAAGAACCACTTGACATGTTGAAATCGGCAATTTTGGACATGAAGTCATCAAAAAGCAGTACGTTGCTTGATCTCACATCCCGGTGGACTATGGGTGGCTGGACCTTTTCGTGCAAGTATTCCAGCCCTTTCGCCGCTCCAAAGGCAATTTTAACTCTCTGGCTCCAGTTGAGAACCGGCCCTGGCTCAGCCCCTTGTACACCTTTTCTCCCTGCACCATAAAATCAAACTGCAAGAATGAATCAAACTCCATTTTGTCCAATAAATAATGTACCCTCCAAACCATGGATCGTGTTCATACCATGTAACACATCGTGTAAAGAACCCATTGTTGCAAATTGGTACACCAAGATCCGGTTGTTTGCCTCCAAGCAGTAACCCATCAACTCCACAAAGTGATCATGCTTAAGCCTGGATACTACTGATAACTGCATGGACCAATTGGGTTGGATATGAGAATTGCTGCATCAGGGTTTTGTTTTGTGGTGACAGAAGATTCATAATAGAAAATGGTAGTGACAAAATATCAACAAACCTGGGCTGCAAAATCAGTATCTGGTTCTTGTGAAGTGCTGGTATCTAGCTTCTTTATTGCAGCTTCCGTTCCGTCAGCCAACTTGGCATAAAAAACCCGGCCGTATGATCCTTCTCCTATCAATGCCTTGGTCCCAAAGTTTCCGGTCAACCTGTTTAACTCGTCCAATGGCATAACTGGAATCTCAATGGGTAAGACCTTCTGTGGAGCTCCACTTCTTGCTGGATTGGCACTCTTTGGCTCTCCTCCCCCGTTGGCTATAAGACCCAGATGCAAACATTTCATCAGAAGAAAGGAGAAAATTGGATGAGTACGTTCCTTGCAGAGTTTCTATTAAAACAAAGACTTCTTCCTCACAGGTTACATTACAAAACGTGCAGTGAAGAACAAAGAATCACAATCGAAAAGTCTCATGCTTATTGCATTTGGTGCAAACATTAATTTGAGGAATGCAAAATGTAGTCACTTTGCTCAAAATGATACAGACAGAAAACGTTGAATCCAAATTGAGAATATATACAGAGAGGATAGAAATAACTTGCCCCCATAAGGATTGCCTCTTGGTGGGTCTGCGTATGGATGTGTAGAAGGGGCACCGGTGGGTTCCTCCTCTGCATCCCCGCAACAGAACATGTCAGCTGTTTGTTATAATATCCCTGCTGCCCAAAACAAACAAACCATAGGCCATATTATTAAACGTATATAACAACAGTCAATCCACCCGACAATTAATGCTCTATGTTTAATGTTTTATCAGTTTTTTTTTTTTGATGAATAATGCTTTTATCAGCTAATGAGTACGTAAAAAAATTCACTGACAAAAATAATCGCAGAAAATTTATCCCATTGTGCAAAACAATGTTTACCAACTCGCTCGTACAACAATTATTACCACAATTTTTCTTAAAAAAGAAAAAAAGAATTGGGTTGCCAATATACATTGACGAAAACCCCCTGAAAATGATCAAATTGAAAAAGAAAAAAGGAAAAGGAAAAGACGAAAGGAATCATAAAAAAGAAGGAGAAGAAGAAGCAGAATTACCTGAGGACCTGAGATCTGGTCGACCCAAAGGAGGCTACGAAAAGTATAGGGGTTTCAGGAGATGGCGAATGGGCAAACGATGGCGGAGAAAAGGTGTAAAACGGGAATCATAGACAAACAGAGAGAAAACAGAGGAAGGAGGAGATGGTTTCCTTAAAATGTTCTTTTCCTGTTTTCTCTTTGTTGTCTAATGATTCTGCGTTATGGAGGAGGGGAGATGTTCCTTTTGTGTCGCGGGAAATTCGGTTTAAGACAGTTAATCTCTAAAACCAACCTAACATCATCGTACGTGCCTTCACGTTTGGTTTGGTTTTCTTTGCAGTTTGTGCTGCACGTCCGTCCTTGCATTATGGTCGTTCTACCCATTGGCTTATATATATTTTCCTTTTTGTTTCGACTTCATGGGGCCAGGATTTTAGCATGAGAAACTGTGTTATATTTTTGGTGTAGTAAATGTAAAATGATATATCATCATATGCTAAATGATGACATGCCATCCCCAGAAAGAAAAATGGAAAATAAAGTATGCTTGTCATGTATGCAGTTTTGGCTGTAAGGCAAGGTCAAGGTTTGACTACCATTATGTAACAACTACGGTAAGCAATCTTGTTAAACCCGACCCGGCCCGGCCGGTTAAACACTGTTAACCAGGACCTAGAGGCCAAGCTAGGATTATAGCCTCCAAAATTGTGGATAGGTCATGGCTGGTTACATGGGTTTCTTGGGTTTTGGTAACTTGTACTCGGATATTTTTCGAGTTGAAAATTAATTAATACCCATAACTTTTTTCTTGTCAGATTATAGTTGGACCCTGGTTGGACCTTTTAGAAGGAAAGGCAATTATTTAAAAATTTTATTATTTTTCTGTATTAATTTAAGTACAATTTAGATCTTTATTGGACCTTTTGACCCTCGCCCTAGTCACTGACCAGCCAAGTAACAGAATCGGATTTAATAACCTTAAATGTAAACATTCGTTGAGCCCAATTTCTTGTCCTAATTCCTAACTAGAAGAGCTCTCACTTGACCTAAACTTCTTTAAAAAAAAAAAGAAGAAAAAGAGAGTCAAATTTTGCCTCTGGTTAATTCGTTATGATCATTGTTGTTAAATCCAACCCGACCCTATTTGTTTAACTTGAGTAACCATGAGAGGCCAAATTAACCTTTCTGTCCAAAAAACCTGTTAGGTTATTTTCTAGGTTTTTTGGTTTTAGCAATCCATTCCAATTTCGTTAGGTTGAAAATCAGTAGCCCCATAATTTTTTGCCTGGTCAGATTGGACCTTCTCAAAACGAAATTTATTTTTAAAATATTCTTTTGTTATTAATTTATATAATGGTCAGTTCTGGTTAGACCGTGGTTAGACCTATTGACCTTTGACCTGATCACTAAGATGGGTCACTGACCGGATGATCATGCATCCCTTATCCTGGGGAAAAAAAAATCAAAATCGGCCCGCATTGTTACCGTCATAATTGTTTCCTATGATTTGGTTGTTGAATGTAGGAGGAGTTTATGTATGCCGAGTTTCAGTTTTGAATAACATAATTCAGTTCAATAACAAATTAAAGGTAGTTTTAAGTGTAAGTAACCAGGCATGCAAACAAATAGACAATATGCGCAGCGGAAAAACCCGGAACTAATGGAGGATCCATGTGAAACGGGGTAAACCGAATAACAAAAATTTCGTACCTGGTTTGGTCGAGATCTTTCACTCAACTGATGATACGAATCAGCAAGAACCGGACAGAAATCCGACTCCTCTATGGTATCCACACGAACCGTCAATGACCGCTAGCAACCGTCTCACGATCACTAACCCGATGTTTACATTTTAAACATCGATGTTTTGGTATCATATACCATTCAATCAACCTTGTCAAACTCATTCGACTTCCTGCCGATATCACACTTTGATTGATATCATATACCATTCAAGAACTTGTTGTCAAACACCTTTGACGGATCCGACTTCAACATATCACATATATGAGAATCATAATGATCTAGTTTAAACATACATACAACAGATGCATAATAAACTATGATCAAGTTATGTTGCTTATACAATCATGATCAAACCACATCACATATAGCATATCATCCATATAAGCAACTAATTCGGTTTAGTGTTTCACAAGAGGCTCCGCTACCACTGTAAGTAACCGGGCATGCAAACAAATAGACAATATGCGCAGCGGAAAAACCCGAAACTAATGGAGGATCCATGTGAAACGGGGTAAACCGAATAAGTAAAAATTTCGTACCTGGTTTGGTCGAGATCTTTCACTCAACTGATGATACGAATTAGTAAGAACCGGACAGAAATCCGACTCCTCTACGGTATCCACACGAACCGTCAATGAACGCTTGTAACCATCTCACGATCACTAACTGAACCGCCCGTGTCCTAATTAATTAATATAAAATAGAATTTAAATATAAAATGACTAATTTGCCCTTATCATTCTCGGGACACGAAAATCATCAACTAAACACCCGTATCCCAAATAACCCATTAAATTAATTACAGCATGAGAAGTGATCAAAATGGCCTTCTACCCGGGATACGATATCAACAACATGATCAAAATTTAATCAAATAATAAATAATACAATGGAATCAAGTACGCAGCGGAAGACAAAAATACATAGCAACATGCATGCAATGAACCCTATGGATCCGACCCGAGGAGGAAAGCACTGCCACCTGCTGATATGCACCACTGTTCAAAGAACAGTTAACCTGTGACAAGACTGTGAGGGGGTGAGACCAACCACTGTCTCACCGCAAACAAATAAACCAAAGTATACAAATACAAATCAACCACAAATACCGGCATCAGGCAGTAGCAATCATAGTGCGCAAACAAGTCACAATGCATATCACAAGTCATCAACAGACTTCAAACCATCACTTGTCTTTTATCATCTTATTATCGTTGTATTTTATTATTATTAAGATTTAAAATTTTATTAGGGCCCTCTACTGTGTGCGTCGAGCTCAGTCCCGTCTCATGAGACAACCAGGGCTAAAGCCCAAATATAATCAGGACAAGGCCCAATACAATCAGTGAGAGAGAGAGAGAGATAGACAAAGAGAAAGAGGGAGGTAGAATCGGTCATCACAGACCCATATGCTAAACCACATATACCATGCTATCCCGCATGCAATCCCGAGGGGTATCACTTCCCGCTCGAACCAACCGGTCAACAGCCCCACAGTAGAATTATTATAATTTGTTATTTATGCTTAAAGAGTTTCGTGTACCATTACATATGATTGTCCAGGTTTGTGTGGATTTAACATCTTATTCACAAGTCCGGGCCTCCAGCCCACAGTCCACCACACAAACCACAAAACCATATATCATGTTATTTAACACACAAAACAAGTCATGCTTGACAGGCATATTATATCACACTAGTACACAGTTCACATATTCTTGCACACTGCATCAGAGGCATCATCAATAAGATACAAGGTGTAAGCAAGAACATCCACAAAGCGGGCAAGCATGCATACAACATTCAAGGCCAAACAAATAATACCACTTTATATACCAAGACAATTAACCGAGTATTGTAGGCAGTAACGCATACAAAGGTTTATATGTCCTCACCTGGCCATAATAGTTGCCTCGGAACCCGAAGCCTCGTTCTACCTCAAACATCCTATATTTATAACACAATCACACATATAAATCCATGAGGCAATGAGATACATGCTTTACAGTAGCTAACTGAGTTTTCTGTTAGCAAACGTGAGTATATAAAGAGTTAGGATCCAAATTTGAGTTTACTAAAACTATAAGAAAACCTGAAACCCCTTTTCAAAAGAAGAAAATGAAGTCATATAATAAATTCCAAGTCGTGCTACACCGAATCGGTCTTTTGACACGATGCACCGCCACTCCCAATTCTCACTTGGATTTTAAAGTCAAATGCCTAAATGATAGTGGTTCTTGAATACAACATTAAATAAAATCAAGTTTCGGATAAGTCAGTTCAGGTATCAAGGTCCTAACATAACAAACAAAGTGGAAGGGAGTAATAGTTTTACGGAAATGTGTTAAGCAAGCTCATCAAGATCCATGTGAAACCCACTAATCTTCTTGACAAAATTCCATAATTAACTTCATCAAAAGAAAGATAATTGTCAAAGTTGTTGTCTCCAATTTTACTCTTTCTTTTAAATCAAAGGTATAGCCTTGAAGTAAATCCACGTGGTTAAAGCGACCCACACAGACATAAGTTCATGCAATATGAGTGATCAACCCATGGCCCCATGATGAACACGTCTTATAACAAGAATCATACTGAGATTTATATATATATATATATATATATATATATATTTATATTGAACTATTGTTATTATATAATACTCCTTTTTTTAGACACCACAGTCAACCACATTTAAAAAGCCAAAAAGCTTACCGGTTGCTGCAACCAGTGAATCACCATTATCTTGAATCCTGAGACCAATTTCAACGCCAAACCCATTCACACCCATCAGGACAAACTCAATACTATCATCAATCCGAGCACAGCCACCATTCGCAGCCACCGGACCCAACCACCATCACACACATCAACAATCCGCCATTATATCATCACCACCAAACCCCGATTAACACAAAGCCAAACCATCGAACAACAAACAAGGCCGGCCACCAAATGAACACGAATACAAACTCGCAGCACACTCCCGCCGCCATGAACCTCCCAGCCATCACCCATAACACAAGACAAGACAACCACCCGTCAACCACCAGCAACTTATATAAGAAAACAAGAAGAAAAGAGAGTCGAGCTTACCCGACTTTTGGTGGCGATAGATTCGGCTCCACAACCGCGGCGACGAGAGGACGAACAGAGAACCAAGGCATCGATGGCGTTGTGCAACTGAGGGAGAAAAGGAGAGGCGGCGGCAGCAGTTAGTGGGTAAAAGAGAGACGATGGCGACGGGCTTGAGGGAGAGGAAAGAGAGAAAACGTGGAGAGGGTGGGGAAAAAAATGGGAGAGAAGAGAGGAAGTGTGGAGCAGCTGTTCTCGGCAGAAAACGAACACCCAAAAGAGAGGAGAGAGAGGGAGAAATATGTTTTTATAACCTAGGATTAGGGTTGATTTCGGCCGGGACCAAAACAACGTCGTTTTGGTCTTTGGCACGGTCAAACCTCTTCCCTTGGTCAAAACGCAAGCCAAGCTTGAGTTTTATGTTATGGACTTCCCAAAACTACGCAATTTTAAACAAAACTACACTAGTCCATGTGTTTACATCCAAACACAAATAAAATCCAAATAAAAACCTAATATAATTCCATCTTAAAATTTAATATTCCAAGAAAACATAAATAACTTCCTTGACCAAAAATCCGAAAATTCCTCAAGGGTAAAATGGAAATAAAATTTTGAAAATTCCGAAAACTCCATAAAAAAATTAAATACCAAAAAATTCGGGGCGTTACAGTTCTACCCCACTTAACAAAATTTTGTCCTCGAAATTGCATAATAAGTCAAGCAGCCACGCGCTTAACTGACACAACGGGTGTCACCCGGTATCAAAATACCGTTGGCCGAAACCGCCAAGTAGAACCATCATGTCCATCAATCACATTTCCAAGTAAGAACTCCGATAGACCAAGTTGATCATCGACTCTAGTCAAACATGATCAATAGCACATAAGATCAAAGCACTAACCCAAAAGTCTCATTCAAACGTCATCAATATTATTAATACCAGAATCTATAAACTATTTCATTTATCATCACTCAACCAAAATATATCCAGACTTTTAAGCCATTAAGCATATCCTCAAATAACAGAACCCAAAATTGTTACCTAAGTAACAAGATCATCATTCCCCCAAAGTGAATATCTCAAGAACCAATAATCCATAATCAATCTCTTGTTCTGAACCTCAAAGTATTTTATTCACACACTAAAACAGCCATAATCTATCTTAGGCACTAAAACCCGATCATTACCGAAATATCATAGTTATAAAACTATACCTTAGATTCCTCAAGACCCAAGCATACTTGCATAACTCATACTTATAAATCTATCGCCCAAGCCACACCTGACATGAACACCAAAGTTTCTTCAACAAAGAACTTAGAATACCACTGTATCTCTCATTAGAAGATTATCTAGGAATCACAATTCCCGAGATCACCTCAAAATCAAATCTCAATGTAAACATAACTCCAGCATCTTCATCAGCACATGAACTATAACCTCAACAAAAGTAGTATAATCAAAACTTCCAATTACATCACCGTTAAAAGTCAAACCTCAATATGAATACAGTATCGGCATCCTCAACCCGCATATAAGCGATAACTTCAACAATAACTCATGATTAAAAATTTTTAATCACAAACACCATCAATATCTCAATTCTCAACCAAGTGAAATACCTCAAATATCATTGAAAGACATTTCCCCAAATATGTCATTGGGTCAACCTCAAATTAATTCATGAAATTATCAGCTTGAACTCCGAACAGGATTAAATCCATATAATAATTTCCAAGTAAATTTAAATCCTCTAGCTCAAGTAATTAGACCACAATAACATGATCACCAAGATTACAGGAATCATATCAGATCATCCCTTGATAGATGTAATATCCAAAAGCAAACCTATGGTTCTTACCTGCATTGTCCAGTTCCATTTCTGGAACTAGCAGACATTATACCGTACGAAAGCACCTTCCGGTAATAATACACGAAAAAGCAACAACGGTGTACGCAAACCGACACAAAAACGTAAGCAAAGAATCATGAGTCTACACCGACACTGATAAAGCAGTGGATATTCCACAAAACAAACTTTGCTACAGCCTAAGCGGTAAAGGTAAGCAATCATTACAACAACAATACCAGGTCACTCTAACCCTCAGCAGGTGCATGTCCTCCACCGGATCCATAGTACGACTCACTATATGAATGCATATGCGAATGCAACAAACAACACAAACAGGAGCAGACTCAAGCACATATAAGCACAACACGTATCCACACAACCCACAGGATCTACAGCTTGCTCCGCTACCAACTGAAACGCCCGTGTACCAATTTATTAATATAAAATAGAATTTAAATATAAAATGACTAATTTGCCCTTATCATTCTCGGGACACGAAAATCATCAACTAAACATCCGTATCCCAAATAACCCATTAAATTAATTACAGCATGAGAAGTGACCAAAATGCCCTTCTACCCGGGATACGATATCAACAACATGATCAAAATTTAATCAAATAATAAATAATACAATGGAATCAAGTACGCAACGGAAGACAAAAATACATAGCAACATGCATGCAATGAACCCTATGGATCCGACCCGAGGAGGAAAGCACCGCCACCTGCTGATATGCACCACTGTTCAAAGAACAGTTAACCTGTGACAAGACTGTGAGGGGGTGAGACCAACCACTGTCTCACCGCAAACAAATAAACCAAAGTATACAAATACAAATCAACCATAAATATCGGCATCAGGCAGTAGCAATCATAGTGCGCAAACAAGTCACAATGCATATCACAAGTCATCAACAGACTTCAAACCATCACTTGTCTTTTATCATCTTATTATCGTTGTATTTTATTATTATTAAGATTTAAAATTTTATTAGGGCCCTCTACTGTGTGCATCGAGCTCGGTCCCGTCTCATGAGACAACCAGGGCTAAAGCCCAAATATAATCAGGGCAAGGCCCAATACAATCAGTGAGAGAGAGAGAGATAGACAGAGAGAAAGAGGGAGGTAGAAAGGGGGAGATAAAAAGAGGGAGGTAGAACCGGTCATCACAGACCCATATGCTAAACCGCATATACCATGCTATCCCGCATGCAATCCCGAGGGGTATCACTTCCCGCTCGAACCAACCGGTC
>JAKUCV010001408.1:0-11104 GCA_028386065.3 Turnera subulata
TTTGTTCACTGTGACTGCATGTGTAACATTTGGTGTTGTAAGGAACGTGCAAATCCAAATTTGACGCCATGGGATCGTTTTGCACATAGAGAATATCTAAGGCTTTCCATGGAAGAAGATGCTGATGATGGTTCAACTGGAAGTGGAGAACTGTGGGATGAATCTTTTGAGGCTCCCTTCTGATATATATTAGCAAAGTAAGTGCAATGGAGATCCCTCTCTTACAAGCCAGGATGGAGTGACAAGATTTATTGCTGCAACCTTGAGAGAATGATGTCTCTTCTATAATTTTGAGTCCAACAAATGTATAATCCTATCCTTGTCCAAGTTACTTATCATTTTTGATTTATGCTACTTTTTGCTTTTCTTCAAGTATATAAACATGATTATATGGATTTTTTGTTTTTGGGTTGGCCATAGAAACCTAGTAGTTGCTTCATGGGTTCAAATCCTTTTGTATGTAAAAGATCAATCGATCTAGATTAATCAAGGGAAAGATTTGGATACCAAATGGGACAACGAAAACTGGTTAGCTCAGGGACGGCAGCGGTGTGGGAAATTAGCGGGTAGAGGAATCCCCGTCCTATCGCCGCACCCTGAAATCTCCCTCTCCTCGACCTGGACCGTCGCAATGAGGAAAATCCATCTCCATCCTCATCCTCGCAATACCCTTGCATCTCTGCTCTGTGAACTAACATTGTTGATTTTCATGTTTTTTGTTAATACATATTTCAAGCCTACTTTCTAGTATTTTTTAACATTCAAACTATAACATCCACTCCTGCTCCAATGAGTTGACATAATTGATGAGATTAAAATATTTGTTTTTTTTAGTAAAAGACGGGGCGAAGCCCAGATACTTAGATTAAATTAACCAGGCCTGGGGTTACATGCAACCCGGCCCTATCAGAGTTCATAACAGATAAACAAGCACTAGGACTAGAATGAAAAAACTGCGTATCGAAATCAGAGTTCAAAGCCATATTTGCCAACAAATCAGCCACTGAATTGCCATCACGATAAATGTGTCGGACTTGTACTTGCCATGGCAGATGCAACAACGCCCGGGTCCTCTCAAGCAAGGAGTCTTTGGAAGCACACACCCGTTGCTGAAGATCTTGGAATATCGACATTGAATCAACCTCCAGCACCAACCGACGAATGCCTTCCCTCCAAGCATGAGATAAGCCACGGAACACGGCCCAGAGTTCCGCTTTGTAAGCAGAACAAATCCCCACTTTGGAAGAAAAATCAAACACCCAATTGCCATATGAATCGCGGCATACACCTCCAACCCCAGCCAAACCCGGGTTTCCACGACATGCCCCGTCAGTATTGAGCTTCAACCAAAGAGGCTGCGGAGCAGTCCAACGAGTCGAAACCGAACGTTGTGGAGGGCCCGTCGTTCCCTTGCTAGAATCTGCACAACTTGCATGGATATCCGTCACAAAGGATGTAATCTCAGGAATAGAATAATGACCAACCCCTTGCCGATTAAATATCCAGGCATTCCTCCAGCTCCACAACTTCCAAAGAGTAACTGCGAAAGTAACGTGCCAGTCGGTAAGACCAAACCTCCCTGAGCTCGGTGTAATGTTCTGTTCAAACCACGACGAGAACGAACCAGCACTAAAAGAGGTCCACGAGTTTCGGGGAACCAATTTCTGCCAGACTCGTCTCGCCCTCCAACAATCGCGGAAGAGATGGAGCATATTCTCAACTCGACCCGGACATGCCAAACAAACGGAAGAATCAGTGAACCGACGTCTGCACCGCATCTCATTAGTGAGAAGAGTAGCGTGAGCAACCAGCCAGAGAAATGAACGCACCCTCTGTGGTCCCGGCCAGTGCCAAACCACCTTCCACAACTTACACCTAGGATCCCAAGCATCACTAGCCAGCAAAGTATATGCTGACTTTGTAGTAAAAAAACCAGACTTTGACAGGCCCCATGAAATAGAATCAAGATGGCCTTGAATAGGAGGTAGCATGGCAGCTACCTTGAGGACCCAATCCCTCGATAAAAATGATGCAAAAAGATCCCAATTCCAACCCCCAGATGCAGAAACAAACCGAGACACAGGCCAGGCCAACTGATAATCCGGAACCGGCTCAATAGCATGGCACAACAGAGGACCATCACAGCCGTCCAGCCACCAATCCGTCCAAAAAAGGACCTGTTCGCCATTACCAAGCGACCATTTGATCCCATGGGAGACTGTTGGCCACAATTTCGCAAGAGCACGCCAAACATGGGACTGATCCTTCCGTTCATTTAGAACCATCCTCCCAGACTGGACCTTGAGATATTTAGCTGCCATGACATCAACCCAAAGACCCGCTTCCCCACTAATGAGTTTCCAGCACAGTTTCATCAATAACGCATCGTTAAACAGAACCAGATCCTTCAGGCCCGCACCGCCTGAATCTTTTGGCTGGCAGACTGTCCTCCACTTTAACAAATGCACTTTCCGTTCATCATGGCGATCCCCCCATACAAAATCCCTACAAAGCTTCTCAATGAATAAACAGATATGTTTTGGAAGCTTCATAGATTGCATAGTATACACTGGAAGTGCACTCAACACCGACTGACATAATGTAAGTCGACCAGCTAATGATAATTGTTCCACCTTCCATCCTGCTAATCGGTTACGAACATTATCAACCAGGTGAGTATATGTCTGCTTAGTAATGCGACCAGGGTAGAGAGGGACCCCTAGATACATACCGAGGTCATCCGTGACGGTAAAACCACTTAGGCGCACCAGCTCCTCCCGTTGATGTTCACTAACATTCCTAGCGAAAAAAATACGGGTCTTGGCCAAGCTTACTTTTTGGCCAGAGAAGGAACAAAAAAAATCCAAGCACTCTTTAAGAATGGTCATCTATTCCACAGATGCCTCTGCAAAGAGAATCATATCATCAGCAAAAAGGAGATGGGATGTGAAGGGACCACCTCTACTAGCCTGTATCGGTTTCCACCGTCCCTCCGTAACACTCTGCAAAATAAGATGAGAGAGTCGTTCCAAACATAATACAAATAAATAGGGAGATAAAGGATCTCCTTGTCAGACCCCACGGGAAGGTTTGAATGAGTCAGTAGGAGAGCCATTCCACAAAACACTCATGCTAGCAGTGGAAACACATTGCATAATGAGTGACTGAAGAGAAGCAGGTATACCACAGTCCACCAACGTGGATGCCAAGAAACCCCAGTCCACCCTATCATACGCCTTCTCCAGATCAACTTTAATAGCCATATAACCTTTCGGCCCCCGCATATTCCTCATCGTATAAATCAATTCCTGAGCAATCACCACATTATCAATAATCTGCCGGCTAGGAACAAAACTACTCTGATAAGGACCAATAAGCCGAGGCAAAGATCCCTTAATACGATTCACAATCACCTTGGTGATGATTTTGAACAACACATTACAAAGTCCAATCGGACGAAACTGAGCAACTGTCTCCGGTTTCTCCACCTTCGGCAACAAAACAAGAAAGGTGTGGTTGATCTGTTCAATCAACCCTACACCTTCGAATATGTTGGAGATAAACCGCACCACATCTGTCCCCACCACATCCCATTGATTCTGATAAAAGCATGCCTGGAATCCGTCCGGCCCCGGAGCTTTGAAAGCCCCCATTTGAAAGACAGCTTGTTGAACCTCTAACGCCGTAATCGAAGAAACCATACCTGCCAGAGCTTCGTCAGATAATGGTGGGAAAGCCCCAAAAATTGGAAATCCCACAGCGATACTTGGCTCCTTGGAAAACAGAGACTGATAAAATTGAAGAATCATTGCCTGTAGTTCCCCTGGTTCCTGCACCCACTCTCCATGTGGGTTCAATAATTGTTCAACACGATTCTTCCTTCTCCGAATAAGGGTGGTGGAGTGAAAAAATCGAGTATTACGATCACCGTGTAGCAGCCATTTAGTACGGGACTTTTGAAACCAAAGGAGCTCCTCCTGATGCAATACCTAATTATACTCCTCACTTAATTCCTTCTCCAGCCGAAGCAAATAAGGATTACTCCGAAAAGAAAGTGTCCTCTGTACACCACCTAGCCTGGAAAGTAACCTCCTTTTTCGCTTAAAAATATCCCCGAAAACTTGCTTGTTCCACTGTTGTAATGAACTGGTAAGACGAGCAAGCTTAGAGGGGATAACATCCGTGCCCCTCCAACTCTCATGAACCACCCGGCCAAAGTCAACATGGGAAGTCCATGCGAACTCAAACCTAAAAGGCCTACGACACCCCCGCAAAACGGATGGTTGAGGAAATAAAGAAATAGGATGGTGGTCAGATTTAACGCGAGGTAAATGACGCACCGTCGCATCCGGGCAGACCCGTATCCAATCCAGATTTACCAAAACCCTATCCAACCTCTCAAACACACGACCCATATCCGATTCCTTTCCATGCCAAGTGAATTTGGGGCCCGAGAACCCCATATCGACCAGCCCACATAAATCGATCCAGCTCCGGAACCTAGTGCACCTCTGAATATTAACCGGCGAACCACCCTGCTTCTCCGACGCATCAAGTAATTCATTGAAGTCACCCATCACAACCCAAGGCCCCCTTACCGACCGTGCAAGCACTGCCAATGCATCAAAACACTCTTGTTTCAGCCTATTGTCCGGGTTAACATACACCGCGGTAAGAAGCCACACTCCCCACGAAGAATGAACTTCCATGTGGATATAACCAGTGTGATGTTGGATGATCCGAATGCTATTTCCCCCTCCCAAGGAACGAATCACCTTCTCTGCACGTTCCCCACTAACACGAGGTTCAGCAATCAAAACAAGCTGAATATGATTAACCCGAACCAAGTCCAAAACTACGTCACGAGCACGAGAGCTAGCCGCTCCCCTAATATTCCAATATAGAGTTCGCATTTAAATAAGATACCAAAAAGAGCAGCCGAACCCCATATGGAGAGACACTTTAAGAAGACAACGAAGGAACAACCCCTGGTGCATCCAGAGTTGCTCCCCTCTCATCAATAGCCATCAGTTGCGGCTGCAAACTATCATCCCCGCTAGCTACCACTATCCCTTCCATAGGAATGGATGTCAGTGCTTGCTCCTTCGCCCCAACGCGACCGCGATCAGGAGGTTCGTGAGAGCCACCCACAACGGAGGCAGTTGGAGAGGACACATGTAGTACAGGTTCTCCATCCACCCGAGTCGAGGAAACCATCACCGACGCCTCGTCTGCCCTCACTACCACCCTCCCCGGGTTCCTAGGTCTAGCCTCGCCCACCACCTTGGGACGTCTGTGAACGCCCTGGCCCTCTTCGGATTGACCGACCACCTTAGCATCACCTTCCTCCGCACCCATTGGTTTCTTACCCTTGTTCGCACCTGCCTCTACCCGTCTAGACCCCGTGGCTTCTGTTTGCCTCATCACCACTGGGGGCGAAACCTGAGCAGAAGTTGGTTGACCATCGTCGACAACGTGATGTTCTTCCAAGACCGCAAAACGAGAACCAGAGGCACCTTGGCTAACCTTGCCATCACCCACTCTCGGCACACCACTGGCTTTTTGCGGACGACCCCTGCGCCTCCTCTGAGCAATCATCCAAGGGCCATGGTTAAACTCCAATTCTGGTCGCTCCACAGGTACCTCCTTAGGCGGGACAACCTCCTCCCTAGGATTGGACTCCTCCATAATATCCGGATTGATGGTGCACGTCTCAAGAGTATGGCCATAACGACCACACCTGAAGCACACTGTGCTCAATCCCTCATACACCACCCGCCATATGCGCCGCTTTAGTCTAAACTTCGACACCAAAGGTCGAGTGAGATCCACCTCTATGCATACACGGGCATACTTAACGCGAGTAGAACGTAAGGTAACCTCATCCACCTTGATCGGTTTTCCCACTCTTATAGCAATGCGCATCAATATTTCCCGATCATAAAATTCCTGAAAAAGCTTAGGAAGCTGAACCCATACCGTCGCTCTGTCTATCACAGCCTCATTAGGATCGAACCTTGGTTGCCATCGACGAACGGTAAGGACGTGATCGGCAACCAACCAAGGACCATCATAAAGGACCCGATTGTAGTCCTGCTCAGTATTAAACTGTAACAGGTAAAAATCATTGCCCATGTCCGCCATAATGATCTCCCCCCTAGGTTTCCATTGGTTCATAAGAGTCCTATGCATGAATCGGTAGCCGACTCGTTTCCCCAACAGTTTGACGATCAAGGTGTTTTTCCACCGATTATAGATACGTTTCTTGTCACTTGAGGATAGACGAATAGTAGGGCACAAAGGATCATCATCCTCCTCATCATCCGAATCCGACTCCTCTGAAAAACAATCCTCCCAATCCCCCAGAGACACATCCTCCATCTCTGCTTCGCGAGAACCGCCTGCTACCATGTTTTTATACGATGTTTTCCTCCTGGGCTCAACAGGGAATAACCTCTCCTCCGAATTCAGTATGGACACATCGATCTCAATCCCATCGGTATGCTTGGCCTTCTTCGTACTCCTCTCCCGCTGATCCACCTCCTCTTGAGATAAACCCACCTCCTCACCAGCCCTTTGGCCGGCAGAAGCCGCCGCCATCCAAACCTAGGACAGGTGCGATTTCTTGGTTCCGAAGAATACGGAGAAAAAACCTTGAAGCGATTGAGTCTAGATTAAAATATTTGTTAAAACCCAAATTGAGACCGATTATATGATCTTTTTAATTTCTTTTATGTTGTGTATCTAAAATGACAAAAATATTATAGTTAAAAATATGCATATAATGTTAACATGAGGGTAAAATAGATATTTTATAGTTTGAGGGACCCATGAGTCAAATAATGTATAAATTTTCCATCCTCCTCAGATTAACCTTGGGTAAGTCTCCCTATCATTTTTTTTGGTTTCCCACTGGTATTCCGGACCAGTCCACCTTTAAGGACATCAAAAGCACCAGACTAAATCCAGTTCGATCCGCAAGAAGATTAGTCTTTTATAATAAATAGCTCACTAGAATGTGAGTCAAATAGACTAAATTGGCCAAAGGGACTCGATTAATCGGACAATCAGCAAGGTGGCGGTCAAGTTCAAGTACAAAAACCATCCATGCACTTGACCGTTTAAACCAAGTCGGTCATTGAACAATCGTGTGACTGTGCTCGGTTTTCAAAGTCATCAACCGTCAAGGCTATTCTTTTTTTTATAAATTCTCTCCATCTCAATTCATTTTCACTTCTCATAATTTTTTTTTTATTTTAGGCATTTAAATTAATTATTTCTTTTTCTGATTCTATATTTATAAGTTATAGTTATAATCATCCAATAGAGCTGGCATATGTGGTGGGGGTAAGAGAATTGAGATGGTGAAAAGATGGAGATCATCGACATATCTTGATTATACCAAAAAAAAAGGAAAAAGAAAAAGAAGAAAAAAACAATAATAAACCTACATTATTACAATAACAATTAATGTTAATAACTTCTCAACAACACAAAAACAAAGGAAAAATAACATCTACATCACAATATTTTTACCTTCCTTTAAGAAAAGGTGAAAAAAATTCCACCCAACAACCATACTTTAGAACTTATGCATGACCTTAACATGCATATCTAAACTCATACAACACTAGATTAAAATATAAGGAAAAAACATAAAAATAGATTTATAATAAACTAATTAAGCAAACCCAATCTTTTAATTTGAGCCGGCCATTATTTCTCAAATATAGGAGACAGTTAATTATAGCCTAAATATCACCATATCATCTCTTTGTTCACCTCCTACCATATCAACTTGTACAGCATCAGTCACATCTCGGGTTGGTGGTTGGTGGTTCAACAGCAACCCTATTCCTATTGCGCCTAGCACGACGACGGACTTGGGCAACAAGGCGTTGCTGGACCTCTTGTGGGGGAAGTGTTTCAGCCTGTTGGTACCTACGAAGATTGGTTAGAGACAAATCCAAAAATGAAGGAGGTTGCTGCCTAATAAGACTCGACCTATTCAGATTCATGGAAGAATAATGAACACCAAAATTTGGATGATGATTTTGGGTTGAAAGTGAGGAATAATAATTTGGTCGGTAGAAATTGGAAGAAAGAAACTCCATTCGACGATCAAGAAATTCAATCTCTAGATCTAGGATGTGGATATCATAATGCCTAGCAAATGATTCCGCACCAATAATGACTTGGTGACAAATATCGCATGGGAGTAGCAATGGATCTCTAATGGAGTTTCCATAGGCTCTTCTCCTGCTAGAAAACATGATATTAAAAATGATTGGAATCAAGAAAAATTTAGAATAACTAATGATGTTTTTGTGACTAAAAGGAAGAAAAGGAATGGTCTATTTATTAGTGATTTTCTTGCTTTGATAAAAGTATTGGGAATGTGTAAAGTATACACTGGGTACCATTTATGGTTATACAATCATAATTTTCATACCATGGTTCACAGGTAGAATACCTAGTTTGGTAACTTTGCTTTAAGAAGTTACCTTTTTCATATCCATGCGTATCTATCTGTACTTAGTTTCCTTGTACAAAATTTATGCCTAATTTTGATGTGAATAAATTAATTGCTGTCATTTATTGCATCTCGGTTCATGTATAAAATTCAAATATTAGTGCCAGTTACATCCTAAAAGGATATATCTATTTAATAATAGTTTTACGAGCCCAATTGTATTGTACTTATTATGGCATATTCTATCAAATAAGGATATTTTATTGGGAGAATAAAATCTTTTTTCATCCCTATATTACTCCCTAAAATTTGAAATCATCCTTGTGTTAGAATTGGGTTGGATTTCATCCTTCTATTAACCCTATTTCGCCTATTTTTGTCTATCTAACCGGAATCTAGTGAAAAAAGATCACGTGGTTAATGTAACTAAATCCCAATGTAAGTTAACATCCATATAAGTCAGAATCAAATGAAACTAAATCCCAATATAAGTTAACATCCATATAAGTCAGAATCAAATGAAACTAAATCCCAATGAAAGTTAACATCAATAGTTTTCATTCGAAACCAAGTTTATTCCTAAGTTTGTTCCTTTTGGCCTAAAACTGGAAGAGCTATGCTCTGTCAAAATTCACCCATTTGCATTAGACCATGTTCTCGATTTCGGTGGAATGCAATGAGCATATCTCGCGTTGCAAAGCTCTGTTGTCCCTGGAAATTTATGACATAAGATTACAAGTTTTATGTTGAGGCAATAAGCTAGTTTGGCTCGTAGGACAGTTACGGGTCTGCACGAACAGTTTCCGCCCGAGTTGGTAAGTGTACTAAAATTTGTATTTGCTTGAATTGGGGACATGAAACGAGCTTCCAAACGTACTCCTAGCACTTGGTTGGCAAGGGATTCCAACCTAAACACATTTTCTTAAGTATTTCTTGTACAAAATATAAATATATTTTATATAAAGGTATGATGCAATGCTTGTATTTTGATGTGCTTATGTGTTGCATTGGGTGTTGGATTGTGGCATGTTTGAGAAGTTGGTAGAGAATTATATGTTTAAAATGTCTGATATATAGTTGTTATTGCCATGTCTAGTGGCATGCATGTTGATGCATGATGGTAGGATTTGCTTACATGTTAAGACACTAATTCCTACTTTGCTTGTTGGAAAGTTGTAAAGAAATGAGTTAGGAGTAGGATGTTGATTATGTTTGTAGGCTTAGTGGCCTCGGCTTGTCCATGTGTGTATGGATGCTATAAGCATCTTATAATGTGCTCTAAATCTGGTCAAATACCATGCTAGTAAACCACCTCTTAAGAGTAAAAAAGTGTCGAATGTTAGTTGAATGATGTTGTATGTATGTTGAAGAATCACTCAGTATGTGATTCAGAACTGTCTAGAACCGTGCACAAGGTTATAACATAATCATGTCTTTTAAGAAGTTCTTCTAGTCAATTGCGTTATGTTGTTTGATTAGTAACTGAGCCTCAAGCATACTTGTGTTCGCGGTTTTTTAGTCACGATGCTTTATCTTTATTCGCATGTTTTTGGAAAAAACTTCCCAGGAGGTCACCCATCCCAATATTGCTCCAAGTCAAGCACGTTTAACTTTGGAGTTCTTATGGAATGAGCATCGGGAATGAAAGTGCACCTTATTGATATAGTTAGTACTCATCAATCCATGTAAACTATTCTCAATTGTGCAGTCCCATACCAATACAACCTTGAAATCAACTATTCTTAATTATCCAGTCCCATACTTGTATAATTATGAAATCGCCATGATCTCTCATATTCAGGTATGAATTCAGTTCATTCATGTGCTATTAAGAAACTTGCTAAAAGCCGGTCCTTGTCCATACTCACCCTGGCACTGGCTTACATTTCCCACCCTCATCGACCCCGGATGTCACATGCTCACCAGCTTCCACTAGGTTCGTCCCCAAACCCCACATTGTACCAGGTGAGTTTTGGAGCTCTGTTACCGACTGTAACGTTCTAGCTTGTCAATTGTCACTACAGACCAACACGAGACCTTTTCAACATGCTTTGTCCTCATTTACATATTTCCGTGAAAAATTTCCCAAGAGGTCACCCATCCCACTATTGCTCCAAGTCAAGCACGTTTAACTTTGGAGCTTTTATGGAATGAGCACCGAAAAGGTAGGCACACCTTGTTGATATACTTAGTACCTATCAATCTGTTAAATTATTCTCAATTGTAAAGTCCCATACTTGTACAACCTCGAAATCAATTCAATAAAACTATTCTTAATTATGCAGTCCATACCTGTATAATTATGAAATTGCCCAATTGTGCAGTCCCATCCCTACACAGTCTCAGGATCTCTCCTATTAGGGTGTGAATTTGGTTCATTCATGTGCCCCTCCGTCTAGAAGTCGCTCCTTATCTATGATCACCCTGACACCAGTGGATCCTTCTTTACTCACCATGAGCGGTTTCATAGAGTTTGGAGCTCCCGGCGCCTCTTGGTAGCGGAGCCCTACGGATACTTGGGAATGGATATTTGGTATATAGGCTGGAAACTCATACCTTGTCGATCCCCACCTGGTTGGGTAGGCAGAGCTTGTGCACAACGCCACGTACCAAATATCTATTACCTTGTTC